>LPNX010889285.1:115028-285028 GCA_001517045.1 Pseudotsuga menziesii | reverse complement strand
ATCATTGTCATCATCCTCATCATCATCATTACCATCATTTTTCATCATCATCGTCATCATTGTCATCATCATCATCATCATCATCATCATCCTCATCCTCATCATCATCATCATAGTCATCATCCTCATCCTCATCCTCCTCCTCCTCCTCATCATCATCATCATCCTCATCTTCATCATCATCATCATAGTCATCATCATCATCATCATCATCCTCATCCTCATCCTCCTCATCATCATCATAGTCATCATCCTCAGCATCATCATTGCCATCATCATCATCCTCATCATTATCATCACCATCATAGTCATCATCATCCTCATCATCGTAATCATCATCATAATCATCGTCATCATAGTCATACTATTTGTGATCGTCATCATCATCATCATCATCGTCGTCGTCATCATCATCGTCATCATCATCATCACCATCATAGTCATCATCATCGTCATCATCATCACCATCATCATCATCATCATTGTTCATCATCATCGTCATGGTCATCATCATCATCATCATCATCATCATCAACATCATCATCCTTGTCATCTTAATCATTATCATCATCATCATAATCGTCGTCATCATAGTCATAGTCATCGTGATCATCATTATCATCATCACCATCATTGTTCATCATCATCATCATTGTCATCATCATCCTCATCATCCTCACCGTCCTCATCATCATCATTGTCATCATCCTCCTCATCATCATCATCTTCATTGTTCATCATCATCATTCTATTGCAAATGCTTGAAAATAAAGTCAAAGCAAAGTTTCAACTTAACCTATGCGCGCACGCGTGTTTAACGCGTATGCACTTAATAGCGCGATCACGCTTCTAGTGCGTGCACGTTAGTTTTTAAACTACACGCACGTGTGATTTAAATTTAGAATTTTGGTGGGCACCTTTTTTCCAACCTATGTGGTGGATGACTTGGTTGTTTTGGTTTTAGGTTCAAGTTGCCAAACCAAGTGGTTTGGACTGTCTTATGATAGAAAACATGTTTTGTACCACATCTCCTATTTCGTGCATGATTTTGCATATGCCATGCTTGTCCACTGCTAATGAAAATTCACACACTTGTGTAACCTTGTATGTAGATTCTGAGTATGTAATTTTTATTTAAATCTATTATCTTTTTCTATTTTTTATTTGATTTTAAATGGACTAACGTTAATCTAACACAAAAGGTGGGCTATTTGCTTCGGCTAAAACTTTTGATTGGATCACCTATTTAGAAAACGGAAAAGAACCTGCACAAGAAGACACAAAGACCTACACCCTAAAAAAGGTATTGTTCATTGAGTATGTTAAGACCAAGATATCGTGGACCAACGCTTGACCTTGTCATTTTAGGGCGTCACTGACTTCCTTAATTTAAAAAAAAAAATTAATATAAATAAATATGGAAAAATAACCTTGTACTAGACACACCTATTATGTACAACTCTATATATTTTTTTCACAAAATTCCACAATCTGCATACCAAACGAGTGGACCAACATAAACATATTCATTATTTTTTGGGAAAAAAATAACATACCAACCTTAGAAGAACCTCGTTTTCTGGGATTTATACTTAGTTTCCATAAATAAAAGTTATATATTCCGGAAGGTGATCCAATTGTCCACGTTTCATATTCTTATGCCATATTCCAAAAAGTTGTGTAGGTAACTCTAATATTGCTTTTTGACGTTCATATTCTGTTTTTCCAGAAGTCCATTGCAACAAACGTGTCATAAGTGACCAGCATTAGCTTGCACCAGCCTTGTACAAAGTCCATCAATTTCAAATTTATCCAAATTACATATCAACGTAATTATTTATTTTAATAAAATTATTTAATTATTATAAATTATTAGAGGTTCTATCCTAAAAGTTTTAAAGTCAACCAATAACTTTTTGAAAAATTGTAAAAGAAACTCGTAAATTTTGATGTTGTCCAATTGAATATTAACTTCACATGAATTAATTAGTTTATTTTAATAAATAATATAAATTATTAAAAAAATCTAATTAATCTCAATTTTATTGAAAAATATAAATCGAGTTAAGATGGATTTAGATTGTTATTAATTCAATTTTTAAGATTAAGGTTATTAATAAAAGGAAAATACTTGTAATAATTCCGACAAGGTTATTAACAAAGAAAAAATTATTGTAATATCAAAGTTCAAAGTTGTGGTTTTAACTAAACTTTGCTAATTTACCAATCCCACATTGTATAAGGTGAAATCCTATTTACAAAAAGTATGTCTCTATATTTCACAAGATTATGAACTCTCACCCCACTCTAAGTTCATCCCAACCAAGCAAGGGTCTTCACAAGTCCAATCAATTAGAGTTCAAATGGATGCTCATTGATAACATCACTTAAAGGGTTGCAGAATTTTTTTAAGAATTTCATCTCCTTTTCTTGTTGATTGATTATGAATTTAATAAGATAGAAAGAATTGAATCATCAATTAAATTAAGAACCACGTTATCTCTTGGAATCTGAATATTACAAATCTTTCTCTACATTATGCTTACTTATAAAGATTACTTATGAGTATCAACAACCAACACATGGAAATACAATGAAAAAGGGTACCCTCATCAAATAGATGTATGGAATTGGATATGATAAATAATTATATCATTAATAGACTTTCCAATAGAAACATTAATCAATAAGGTGCACATTATATTTGGAAACAAACAAGTCAAATCAAAGTATCAAGAATAAATCCCCAATCAAAACTATCACAAGGTACACATTATATTTGGAAACAAACAAATCAAATCAGATTATCAAGGATAAAGCCCCACTCAAAACTATCACAAGATTTGTTAAAATACATTTTTTAACAAAAATGAATCCCACTTGGTCTCCTTAACCCTCTCCATACCTTCCCAAGTAATGATCAATGTGTATAGAATGAATCTTCCTTTATTAAACCATGTCTATTTCAACCTAACAATCTTGGAAGTGCAACCTTCAAATTCCTTGCTCCAATAGTTTGGCCAAGACTTATAAAAAATAAGTGTGGTTGAGCTCCAACCACTAATAGTTCCTATAATTGAAATATTTGTTTCAATGATCTTACCTACATCTTGATTTTTGAACTCTAAAACCATTTCAATTCCATAAACATCTTAGGCCATCATTAAAAGGTCACCAACAATCATATGTTGCATTGTCTTAAAAAATTCATAAGGAAGCTCATGTACTCCTAAATCCTAAAGACTTACCATTGTTCATCTTGGATATGAAAGGTAGACGTATTCCTACTCAAATTTTCCTTTATGAACATTTTTTATTGAAATAATTGTGTTTCATTCCTCATATCTAACTTACTGAATCCAGTCAAAAAAATAACACAAAGTCGGTATTCTATAGAAATCTAGGCCAATCATGTTCTTAATTTCCTTGATGCCTTTCTCCAAAATGCCACAAAAGTTCCCTAGAATTCTCTTTTGTTAAAACATATATAAAGATAGTTCATGATAAATTAAATCCACTCATATAAAGATTAATTGGAGTTTCCCTTCTCAAAGACCACAAGACATTAATTTTGATCCATTACATTGATATATTGAAGTAATGGTCATGCCTTTATATGCTTTGAGACATATTCATTGTAAATGTGTATTAGAAGATGTGATTGGGTCTCTTGATTCATTTAGGAACATTGTTTATACACATTTGTCTTTCAAGTTAGGTAAAGAGTTATTAAGAAAGACTTTAAGGATTTGTTATGTTAAAACTCAATTTAAATTTATTGATTCTTCTGTTGTAATATGGCAACAGTTTTTCAAAAGAAAATTAAAAACTGTTATTCTCAATAATCAAACAAAAAATGTCATTATAAGGCTATCATCCTCCATCCTTTCAACCTCTAGAGCCTTGAAGTCCTAACAAAAATTGACTACAGCCTGAAACAAAAAACTCTTAAATGCTATTAGGACTCTAAATTCCACAAAAAAAAATCTAGCTAAAAACATCTTATAATGAGGCAACTAAGTTTCTCTTTGTATTTACAATTTTTATACAATATAAATGTTTTTTTTAATAAAATGACAATTCAAAATTATTGAGTTCATTTTAAATATTTCTTACCATTATTGCATTGTCCAGTAGTAGAATTAGCACCTCCCAACTCTAGAGTTTGTTGGCATGGCTTGTGGTTGTTGATTTTGCATCCCATTTTGAATTAATAAAAAGTCATACGGGTGTGAAAAGAATATATGTTAATTATATATCTACAGGTTTTTGTCATAGTAGGTGTTAATTTAGTTCATGTTTTACTATATAAATTAAAGTTCTATTTTGCAATTACAATATGGGTCAACATAAGTAGGAATATATTATTAATGTAATTGTGGAATTTTCCAACATCATACTCTATTAAGTAACATCTATTTTTCCTCCTAAATTTTTTTATGTGTTTCGTACAAATCTTCAATGACATAAAAATGTTATAGATCATTATATCACAAAATTAAATGTGACTATGAAAAAATAAGTGAAATTGTTAACAACTACCAAAAATATTAATTAATTATAATTTCTTGGATGTACCCTTTCACATTGTTTTTGGTGTATTTTAAGTACTATTTATATGCATAAAATGACCAAGTTAATATGAAAAAGTTTGAACTTTCTTCTCTTTTTAAGAGTTTGCTCATCTAAGCTCAAACTTTTTATGGGAACATAAATATCTCATTCATACCTAGATGAGAAAGATGGCTCACATTGAATGGACATCACACACATTAAGAAAATATCAACATTGGACTATGTAGAACTAGCATGGAACTATCTTAAAGCTAGATATATCAATTACTATAGGGATCCAAGTTCCAGACATGTTTTTTGGCAACCTAGGGGCATCTAATCCGTCAAATATTTTTTAATTACTTTTCATTTAGTTTTAATTTGTTATTTTATCATCCTACATGAATTTTTTTAATTACTATTTACTTTTATTTTTGGTAATGAAGTGTTACTTTACACATGTGACAACATCTTCCCCATACTCGACTATAGAGTATTTAGCTCCTCTTGGGGCAGTAAATTATATTATAATCATTCCCACATTCTCGAAAGTAAACACACACACAAAAAATTAAAAACCTTATAGTATAATCTGGGTGCCATAAAGGTATTTAAAGATGTTAAATCTATTCCATACATTTTTTTAAAATTAAATAAATAAAATATTTTAATGTTAGAATTCAATATTTTATGGAAACAAACCTCATAATGAAACATGTGTAGATTCAAGAAACTGATTTACATCAGAAATAGAAAAACTAAAAATTCTACAACTGACTTACATAGGAATCAAAAGAACTAAAAAATATTCTTAGTAAAATCTATGTTATTTCTTATTTTAAACCAGCCTAGATCCAAATCCTAGGCTCTATCAAGCACTGAGAGGGATCAAATCTCTCGAGGTGCAAACCTCTTCTCAGGTTTTGCATTCAAGGAGGTTTGTACCTCGGGAGATTTGATCCCTCTCGGCGCTTGATAGAGCCTAGGATTTGGATCTAAATAATACAAATAAAACCTGCAAAAAGAATATCTAAAGAATATCTGAATTGATTGTCGATCTGCAAATTTAAAATTCTTACCTGGGTTTATTGTTGCTGTCGCAGTGGTTGTTGCTGTTGTTGGATCAAGGTAGCTAGCTATGATGTAGTTTGTGATACTTCTTGCTATTTATATAGTTGTTGTTTTTTTCTTCTTCTAATTTTCTATTTTTTTTTATAGCCGACATAACATTATGTAACGTAACGTTAAACGTTACAAGATCTACCCCATACTGGGCTGTAGAGCGCCTCTCAGCGCAATTAATAGACTAATATTATATTGATAAAAAAAAAGAAAATTTATGTAGTAAAATCTGTGTTATTTCTTATTTTAAATTAATAGCCTAATATTATATTGATAAACAAAGTTCTTTATTTAAAAATAATAAAACTAATTTAATACAAAACTTAGATTTTCATAACTAAACCTTAAATTTCTATTGAAAATAATAAATCTAACTTAATACAATTTAACTTAAATTTTCATAACTAAACCTTAAATTTTTATAACTAATTGCTTTATCAATAGGAGTAATTAACAAATTAAAATGTTCATTAGAATATAAAAACCCATGCTATAGGGAGCCCCCACACCTACATGGCGAACCAAAGACTTTTAAAGGAACAAAAGAAATGCAAATATCCTGCAAAATGGTCTTGTAAATCCTTTTCTCCATAGAATGTTCACTCTATGGAGAGGTTCAGACTCAAAATCTGCTTCCACGAGAGAATATGTTGGGAAAGTTGTCTCTGAATCTGCTTCAAATTTCACAGCTCATATAGTACTTAAAATATGGAGTTCAACATAGCATTCACCGGTCTGCTAGCAAATATTATCTCTCAAAATAGATGAATCCTTTTTCAACCAATTCTTATCAATTTTGTCAATTCAGGATTCATGTTCTTCTCCAATAAAATAAAGCTTCTATGTAACAAACAAGAGTGAGCAAGATATAACAATTGCGCCTATATGTAAACCTCATTGATCCATTTATATACAGAAAAGCATTTGTAGGTTAGTGATCCATTTTTCTTTTGAAAATATTGCAACTTTCCTCTTTGGATTGGACTGAATTTTACTTCGAACATTGTCTTCGTTCCCTTCGACTACCTCTGTGCTCACTACATAACTGTCTTATTGACATTTTGTTATTTTATAGGCAAGAACAACATAGATTTAGGTGTAGTAGTTGCAAGGTCACTAAACATTGAAGAACTATGATTATTGAGGTCAACCAAAACAAGAATAAAGAACAAATGGAAGAAAGACCACATGAATCCATTCCCAGCTGGAAACTTGGTAACTTTTTATTTTCAAAAAACTGTATGAATATACACTATATAACAAAACCACATTATATTTGAAGCTAATGTGATCAAACATCTTAGTTTTTTTGCATCATGGATTAAATCAATTGTCTCAAGTGTAGGTAAATAATTAAGTGAGTGAAAAACATGTTATTCTCTTGTTGACAATAATCATAAATAAAAATATGCACTAATAGAAATTTGTTGGAACAATTAAATTAGACTCTGGTCTGCTTCACCAAATCAATTCACTAGGGTAACACCAACACAAACTAGTTTGCTTCACCAAATCATTCACTAGGGTAACGTTTGTGTTTATAAGTTTTAGTTGATTTTTTATAAAAATCCTTTAAAAAAATTGCAAAAACCATAGAAAATATTGACATCATCGATAGATAATACATTAAAATAGAGTTGCAAATTATAACAACATATAGTTTTTACATTGGAAATAATTACAAATAGATATAAATACTAATAAAGGTTTGCTTGAAGGCCTGTAGAGGTGTAGCTCGACTAGTGATTCGCTTGAAAATGAGATGTTATGTCGTAATAGAGGTCATGAGTTCAAAAGACCCTGAATTACTCGTTCCCTATACTTACAGACTATGTGGGTGATCCTAAGGGTATAATGGTAGAAGACATGATTGGACCCCTAGACCTTGTGCCACATGAGTACCAACCCCATCCCAACTGTCAATTCCCTTAGTACAAAAAAAAAGTTTGCTTGAACACTTACAAGTTAAACAAAATTCTATTGTAAGACTAATGGAAGACATGAATTTTTTGGTGTTAAATTTTTCAGAAACTAAATGTAGAAGAACTTTGAGCATTTGATGCATGTGCATCATTCCTTGTTTCATTTATATTTCTAAGCAAATTGGACAAGCTTCATCTTAATCTTCTAGAAGAAACTTCATTTTCCTTGAAATCCTCTTTGAGCCTCTCTAACACCATTACCACATCTCTCATAGTTGGTCGGTTAGTGGGTGAATCATTTGAACAAAGAAAACCAACCTGGAGCAAATAAAGTAGGCATTTGTATACATTAATTTCTTCAAAATCATCTTCATCCTCTTCACTAAAAAGACAATGGTCAATTATCTCCTTCACTCTATTTGGAAATGCTAGATTCACCCATTTGTGCAAGTTGAGGTCTCCAGAAAACATGTCACTAGTTGGTCGTTTCCTGGTAAGTATTTCCAATAATAAAATGCCATAGCTATAAATATCTCTTTTGGTAGACATTGTCTTGCCTAATCTACACTCTGCATTGAACACAACGTTCATTAAATTTGATTCAATCAATGCATACAAAATACTTGATGAAAAAATACAATTAAAATTAATAGTCTAAAATGTCATACCTAGGGAAATGTAGCCCATGGATCCTTTCAAAGAAAGTGTTGAAGTAAGTGAATCAGTAGAGGTTGCATCAAATAATTTTGAAATACCAAAATTTGTTACATGAGCTATCATGTCTTCATCCAAGAGCACATTATTAGGTTTTAAATCACAATGTACTACTTGCACAAAACAATCATGATGAAGATATTCCATGGCATGGGCCACATCTATGGCAATGTCCAGTCGTGTTTTCAATCCCAATTCACATACATCTCCACCATTTTTTTCATCTCTATTAGGATATAAATGCTTCTCTAGGCTTCCATTATACATAAATGGGAACACCAATCCTTTGAAATGGTGGTTGGAACACGACGTTGTAATTCTCATCCGATGTCGAACCTTTTGCAAGACACTACATTCTGTTCTAAAAATATTTTCAACCTTGTCTTTTTGCAAATGGAAAACTTTAACAGTAACAAGTGTGCCATCATTCAAAATCCCTTTATAAACTAAAACAAAACTCCCTGTTCCTAGCAGGTTTGCCTTAGAAAATCCATTAGTTTCTATGTGAAGCTCTTGATATGAGATCCTTTGGTTCTTTAACTTTTGAAAACTAGGTAGTGAGGAATCAAAGCTTTGCACATGCATATTCCTTTTCCAAAGGAATCCAAAAAGTAGACAAGATAGTATAAAAGCAATAGCTCCACTCACTAGCAATAGTACTTTTTTCACAAACACAAAATGACCTATTGGTGTTTGACATGTAGATAATTGGAATTCATGTGGTCCACAAAGTCTAGAATTTCCAACTAACAACACAATTGTTCTATTTCTAGAAAACCATCCTGTCGGAATTTCTCCTGTGAGATTGTTGAAAGACAAATTCAAAAACTTAAGCATCTTCAACTTCTTGAGAGTAACTGGTATCGTCCCCGATAAGAAGTTGGAAGAGGGATCTAGAGTCATGAGATTTTGTAAATCTCCAATTGAATATGGGATAGAACCTTGTAATGCATTTTGAGATAAATTCAATAATTGTAGTTCACCACAGCTTCCAAGTGCAGGGGGAATGGACCCAGTCAATTGATTAGCAGAAATGTCTATAGCTTAAGCCATTGCAATTTTACCAATCTCCCTTGGTAAGGAACCTTCTAATAAATTACATGACAAGTTCAAATAGAATTGTAGATTGGAAAGTTTAGAAATTTCATGTGGTATACTTCCAGTGAGCCTATTGTGAGACAAGTCGAGTAATTCCAAATTTTTGCAGTCGCCTAAGTTGGAAGGTGTGCTTCTTGATAACTTGTTGTGATGAAGATGGAGTCTTCTCAGTTGCTTAAGGGGTGCAAGGAAATTTGGGATCTTTCCAGAGAGAATATTTCCACTAATGTCCAAGAGACCAAGGTGTTGTAAGCTTTTAAAGTCACGAGGGACATTTCCCTCTAATCATTGTTACTTAAATTCAATCTTTCTAAGTTTTCAAGATTTTATAACAATTTTGGAATGCTACCACTAAAAAGGTTTTCACTTAAATCTAAAAAATATAAGTTGCTAAGATTGCCAATTTGTGGAGGGATGTTTCCATGTACTCTATTGTTGGATAATGACAATTGAGAAAGATTAGTAGAAAGTTGACCTATTGTAAGAGGTAAGACACCACTTATTTTATTGGTGTGGAGACGTAAATATTGTAGATGAGAACAATTGGTCAGAGCTACCAGAAAAGGCATGGTTATAATGTTTCCACTCTCAAGTTGATTATTCTGCAAGAATAACTTTTCAAGGAGAGATAACTTACCCAACTCTATGGGCACACTTCCGCTTAACTTATTATTATGCAGAGAAAGTGATACAAGCTTAGAACAATTTCCAATTGAATTTGGTATGTTACCACTCAATTGGTTTCCCCATAACAAGAGCGAACTCAAGTTAAACAGATTTGACAAAGATGGAAGAATGGGACCCGACCATTTATTCTCGAACATAAGTAAGAAAGTCAAAGTAGAGATATTTGAAAAAACAAGTGGAATGGTACCTGAAAAATCATTGACAGTGAGGTCGAGTATTTGCAAATGGGGGAGCAAACCCAATTGCGGTGGAATGGGTTCGCGGAGAAGGTTTCCGTAAAAAAACAATTCAGTCAAGCTTGAAAGGTTACCAAAGGAAGAGGGAATGGTACCTGTGAGGCCTTTCTCTCCCAAGTTAAGCTGTTGCAAATGCGGTAGGGAGCCCTAAGGGTTGGAGGAAGCTCCAAATTCATTTCCTTCTTAAATGGCATCGAACTTTTGGTGATCTTTCCCATATTCATCTTCTTCCTTGGTTGAATTATGCATTAAAAGTGAACATGGTAGTTTTAAATATATCATATTGTGCTTCTATTTGGTCTAGTTTTTTCAAAATGATGTTACTATGTTTTCTAAGTTGGATGCCACCATTTCTTTAACTTTCCAAAAGACTTTTATTATCTTGGCATTATTCGAGTCTCTACTATTGAAAGCCCTAGATTTAAGACTAGTTTACCCACCTCTTCATCTACTACTAAGTCAAGAGTTTGTGCTCTTTTTGCTTGATTCTATCATGAGCTTTACTTGGTTCATTGTTGTCTATATGTTTCCTTTAATAACCTTCTTTAATGTACACTACTTTCATCCTACCTATAATATAAGTAGAGTTAATCAATTTCCTTGAGAATGGCTTACCTTCATTCTTTGTTTTTGTCCCTTATGAGGCTCACCCATTATCTTCTTTCTAATGGTATCCATATTTTCAATGGGGACTTCATCAACTAGAGTGTTGGAGAAGTGTAATTTAGGAATTCTTTAAATAAATGTTACATAATTCAAATAGTGTAAGGAAACCAACATTCTCACCTTCCACCCTCTTCTTTTCATAATTCTCATATGTTTTTTCTATGTTTCTTATGCCAATGCCCTCCAAATATAACAAATAAGAGTGAAATGGACATTATCAAATGATGTACTCTTAAGATGTGCTAGGATGTGTACTGATGGCATCATCCTCGTTGCTTACTAAGTAATGATCATGGGGGATTCACCTTGTTAAAATAAGGTCAATATATGGTCGGTATTGGGGGCGGGAATAAGGTATTGGGGGTATAAAAAGAGGTTTCAAGTTAAAATAAGGAATATATTGTAAAAATAGGGTATTAAATTAGAAATATGTATTGGGAGGGGGGCTCAACAATAACCCGATGGGGACATCAAGTGAGGCCCTTATATATCTATGCATAGCCATCGGACCTTGAGACCTTCTTACAACTCACAACACTCAACCACTTGAGCTAACCCATCACACTCTAATTAAATGTAAAATTGTTTAGACAAACTAATAATTTAAAATTTAAAAATTCAAATTATTTCCTAACATTACATGTGGTCTTTGTACTAAAATTTTCATTAATGTTAATGAATACTATTATTTTTGTATAATATCATTAATAATAAGTACACAACTCTATTAATAATATCATTTTGTAAAATCTAATATATTCACTTTAAAATTAATTTCTAATTCTAAAAACTCAATTAGTGACATATATATTTAAAGAGATTTGTTATCAATTAGTAGTAACCATTTTTTCTTTTTAACTTAACACTAATATACCCAAAAAAAAAAATTAAAATAAATAAATATTATAGTACATTAACATGTATTTTTTATTAACATATATGTTTTTAAATAATAATAATATATAAATATAAATTTCTTTAATATACATTTTTTTTCATATATATATAGACATACATATTTAGATTAATAGACGTTTTTATTTAAGTTTGGGGTGGACTATGGCCTATGCTTTTTCATCTACTTACCAGGATGAAGTGTACTCTGGAGATTGATTATATGACACTCGTTCAAAATTCTAAATAAACACTTATTAAAAAAATGAATATAAAAAATAATTGATAGTTAATAAAGAAGAATGTGATATAAAGAGAAAAATAATATAAAAAATAACTTATAGTTTATAAACAGATAACATGAAGAAGGTAGGTGATAACATGTAGCTAGACATGGATAACTCACACTTAAACTATATATCTTCCAAACTATGTCTTAACCATTTGGTCCTTATCAACATGATCCAACCACAAACTATATGAATGTGCTAGTTTAATTAATACAATATATTTAACTTACTTTTTATCAACATGTAAGATATAATTGCACACTATCATTTTTAATTTTACAAAATATATATTTTTAAATATTATATACCATGAAATTTATGCTAATAAACATTTAGTTTAAAGTTCTACTATATATATATATATTAAATAGAAACACACACATTCATCATACTTTACAAAATATATATATTAAAATGGTAAATAGAAACACACTTAGAAACACACACATTCATCATACTTTACAAAATATATATATTAAAATGGTAAATAGAAACACACTTATTCATCATACTTTAGTTTAGATATATATATTAGTTTAGTTTAGTTCAACTCTTCTAAAAATAAATATATGAATAAACAACTTTTCTTATAACAAATAAGTAACAAAAATAATATTATATATATAAAAAATTATAAACATATAAATTATATTTTAACTATAAACATAATATAAACATAATCTTAATACACTAGTTCGCTATTTTGCAACTAGGTTCTTATTATTAAAATCATTAAAAATTATCACAAACATTTAAAAGTTTTTTAACACTTTAAACTAATTACGCTGTAAGGCGTTTCTCTCCGAACAAGTTCAGAAAAGAACTGTTCATTTTCGTCTATAGCTCCAATGGGATGATGGCACGTGTTTGACGTTGATGATCTGGAGGTTCCCCCGCGTGTTGTTTGATTTACCTACCACTGTTGTGTGTTCGAAAAATAGAGCCTGGCGTGTTCGAAAAACAGAGCCTCGCAGCATGGCAGGACGATGAGCACAGAACAGTGGCGTGTTCAAAAAGCAGAGCCTGGAAGGATGGGAGCACGGAGTAGAGACCAGAGGAGATAGACACCCCTTTTGATGAATGTTGGAAGAGTTTTCTCACGATTCAAAATTTTTTCACAGATTTGGCCACACTGCAATCAATTTCTTTCAATGGCATCTTTCCTGCTTCATCTTTTAATCCCATATGTTCTTTTTTCATCAGTATTTTTTGTCACTTGAGAGAAGTTCACATTAGTTTCTCTCAAAACTCCCTTGGCTCCCTGGTTTAAAGAAGTGTAACACCTTTTCCTGTAACCATGTTTCCATCTTGATCCCTAATTTCTCCATTTACCCTATTTTCATCCTGAACCTTGACTTCTTAATTTCCATATTTTTATCGTAGGCCCTAATTTCTCCATTATCGCATTGTTGAGCTCCTATAACAACCCGAAATCTTGCTACGCACAATGTAGAAGAACTCATTGCCACAATGAACCGAATGGTCGATGGTTGGTGTACAGGGTGTCTATGTTAGTAATTTTAATTCGAAAAAGAAGGGTTCGTAGGATTTGTTAATGGCAGCCTCCACACGTTTTCTCTTCCTTGATTGCGGATTCCCATAATTACTGAAATAATCTAACCCAATCAAGTTTCTGGTTTTGGCAGATGGGTCTCATCCCTAGGATGAAAATTATGGGAAACAAAGGAATAATCCAGCGATACCAGTTGGGATTCCATCCTCAACAGGTATTTTTTCACAGATTTGGCCACATTGCAATCAATTTCTTTCAATGGCATCTTTCCTGCTTCATCTTTTAATCCCATGTGTTCTTTTTTCATCAGTATTTTTTGTCACTTGAGAGAAGTTCACATCAATTTCTCTCAAAACTCCCTTGGCTCCCTGGTTTAAAGAAGTGTAACGCCTTTTCCTGTAACCATGTTTCCATCTTGATCCCTAATTTCTCCATTTACCCTATTTTCATCCTGAACCTTGACTTCTTAATTTCCATATTTTTATCGTAGGCCCTAATTTCTCCATTATCGCATTGTTGAGCTCCTATAACAACCCGAAACCCATTTTAGCGGAAAACATCTCTGGCTTCAACTTTCTGCATAGGAAAAGGGGAGTTTCGTGTCTTTTATGATTTATAATATAAGGAGATGTGGTAAAAGAAGGAGACACATAAGGAATGGTTGCATCTTGCAGTGTAATGTATGGAGTCGGTGAAGCAAAATCTAGAAGGGGGATCGCCTTTCAGTCTTTTGGTAGGTTATTTTGTTATTTTGTTGTTTATTCAAATGAGGCTTGCTATTAAAAGTGGGTTCAAATTCCAATGCTTTAAAATATATAAATTGGGATCCAAACCAATGGTGTTCTCTGAGCGTTGATAGTTGTATTCTGTGGTGATTTGTCAATTTCTACTTGGCATATTTTTTGATTAAATAAATATTGTGTTTCTTCAAAATATTCACATATGTTGTTTTCCAAATGTCATGATGTTCAATTGAAGAATGATATTTGTCATCGACAAATACCTTCAGAGCAGGAGCAACCAAGGGATTGCCATATCATTTCTTAACAAATTAATAAAGCAAAGCGACTTTGAAAAACAAGCCACAATGCGACCCCTTGAAGATCTTCTGAATCCCGGTGGAGGTAATGAGACTCGATCATATTCTTTGAAAGTATGAAGATGCATAGCAGGTATGATAGTCATTAATAGTGTTTCTATATTTAATGCATTAAAAACCTTAAGTTGTAGTAGACTCTACCCATTGAAAAGATGCTCCCCTCAAGCATTGGATGTACATCAGACAGAGAAGGACTTATATTATAAAGCTTCATAATCCTGCATGGTATAACTAATTACGCACTAAACACAATCTTAGACAAAAATACCTATTGAAATTCTCCACTGGATGAGAGGAGCATCAGGCATGGTATTCACCCACCTGAAATAAAACTTTGGTTATCCACATTGGTTTTTTCTTTTGTGTGATGTTGTAAGTATTAAGAAAGCCTGAACATCATGGTAAGCTTAACAAAGTTGTTATGAGCATTAGGGAATGTTGTGAACTCTTAAACGAATTTGTAGATGAGAGTGACCCTAACCTTGATGAACCTTGAATAGAACATCTACTACAAACAATAGAGGCTATCCGCAAAGATTACCCAAATGAAGAGTGACTACATCTAACCTTCTGTATTTACACTAACTTGCAACAAGCCAGCTCATATTCCCTCCCAAAGATGGCATGATTAGCTGATTAATAGTTTGTTTTGGTATACTTCATATGATTATACTTATAGTTATACTTGTATAATTAGTCATTAGTCATTCATGTTGAGTGTGGGGTTTGGCTGCCATTTGTTTTCTGTTTCACAGATTTGTTGGGGAAAAATTTATATGTGGCTGGAAATGCCCATTTCCCATTGAAGTTTATTTCAAAAACTAAGCTGACATTTTGTTTGACAAAAGGTTCTAATGAACCAATGATAGGAAGCACACAATGTGCTTGATTAAATGTCTAAATGAAACTTGATAACCTGCACATGTTATGTTTGACAAACCTTGTTAAAGAGGTATTGCTAGCTTGAAATGAAAATGTAAATCTTTGTTAATTGGAAATTGATGGAAAACCTATTGGGGTTAAATTCAATTATTTTCCTTGTTTAAGTTCTGTTGTGGAATTTTGATGGGCTATGTATGCCATGTGTAGGCTTAAAGTTATAATTGCAATAATGAAAATTCTATGACTGAAAATGTGTTTTTGTGCATCTAGATTTCCATAAGTGAATGAAAGGTGACATCTATAATTGCTAATATACATCTGGAATGGCATTTCTCATAGCTTTGGATTCATTGGATTACTTATTAATTTTTTTTAAGATAGTTGGCTGGTTTCTAGAATGAAATGGTGAGTGGCCTAATGACTTAAGTTCTGGAAAGTTAAGGAACGTCCATCTTTACCCAACATGAAAACCACATCAAAATTCCTGTAGTGTTGCTAAGATTTGAGGAGTATAAGTTGATTTTCTGTAGCCATTGATAAAGTACAGAGTGAACTCTGCTCTGTTTTATTCACTTCTGGTAATCTGAATGTTATTCATGATTAATATTGTATCTTATATAAAGTCTGCTGCAGAAATCTTATTCAATATGGATCATGTTGAGGAATAAAAGTATTACAATAATTATGCTGTTATGTTGAAAGAAATGTAATGATAAACCACAATTAGAAGGTAGGCTAATGGCTGACGACCAAATTCTTATAGGAATTAGAATTTCTTGTAGATGAATTAGTTAAATAAAAGAGAGGAGCATCCTCATGAGCAGAGTCAAGTTCCCTCTTCACTCATTGGAATTATGTGTTTATTGGCTTGGGTTGCCAAGAGTGTGGGCATGGTCCTTCATTGTTTGAATGAATTCATGAGTGTTTAATTATATTACTTGATTTAGTAGTAGTGGAGAGGGTGATCCCTTCCCACGAGGGCCACCCCTATCTTATGTTTAATGGCTAGAATATTCGGATGAAGGTTAGCTGGTGTGATTGCATTGTGTGTCGCAGTGTTGTTACTTGTTTGTGTAGGGTGTAGTCTCTTCTTGAGTTGTCTATGCTTGCAACACTGCATGTGTTAGGGTGTATATTTTTATATTGTAAGTTGATATGGATTGTAAGGTTATAGTTTATATGTGATGTGGATTGAGGAGGGTGTAGCCTTTTATCCTTATGTTAATAAACAATATATAGGTTGCATGGCTGAAGATGCAAAGGCGTAACCCTTTTGGCTTGCTTGCATATATAGTTTTACTAAAAACTTTGGGATGCATTTTTGGATGCTTTTAGTGACGAGAAAAGTCACAACTGGAAAGAAGGATAAAGCCATTTCAACATTTTCTTCCAAGCATTTAAGGATTTCTAGAAAGCAGCTTCATGTTGCTTTGGCATATGTAGCTTTACTAAAAATTTTGGGGGGCATTTTTGGGTGTTTTAGTGACTAGAAATGTCACAACTGGAAAGAAGGCTAAGGCCATTTTAGCCTTCCTTCCAAGCATTTAAGTATTTCTAGAAAGCAGCTTCATGTTGTGTTGGAAAGATTTTAATTTGACCAAAAAAAATGAATGTATAAGATAATGGAAAGTAGCTTCATGTTGTGTTGGAAAGATTTTAAATTGACAAAAGAATGAATATGTAAGATAATGAAAAGTGTAGCTTTTTCCACCTTCATGTTGTGTTGGAAAGATTTTAATTTGACAAAAGAATGAATATATAAGATAATGGAAAGTGTAGATTTTATGATTAGTTTAAGTGATTATGGTTTAGATGTGAGATCTTTCCTCAAAATTGAAAAAGTTTGGCAGATCAGGAATTCCTTTTTTTTGAAAAATATTGTACCCTTAGAATAAACATTTATAAAGAATTTGAAAAATACTGTTACCTTAGTTAACATTCTTACCTTATAGAAGTAACATTTATGAACCATATAGAAGTACTCTTATTCTAAAAGATTGTTTGAAATGCAGGATCTATTTTTTTCCCTACATTATATGATACATGATTGTAATTATATGCTACATGCCAAGATTTTTTAAATGCAGGTTGATTGTTTCTATCCATTTTTTCTTCTTCATTATATGGTACATGTTCCATGTTCTCAACGTTAAGTTCCTATAAGAGGGAACTGGTACTTTCCAATCGAACTGCAACTCTTTTTAGTGGAAGTACTTTGAAAAGGCTTATGGATACATAGATTCATTCATTTTTATTGTTCTTAGTTTTTCATGTTTAGAGGTGTGACTGCTGACGAAGGATTTAATCTCTGGCTAATTATATTTCATTTGCTCATTGTGAATCTATTGTATATTTGAATGTGATATTCCAATGCATTCTTTATCAATTATCAAATATCACAACACTGAAAAACACCAGAAGTATCTTTATTTCATTGCAACTTTTCACATTGAATATATTGACGATTGAAACAATTATATTGACATTTTTGGTGAGTTTTTTTCTCAAAAGCAAATTTGAACTTGAACACAGCCAAGGCATGGATAGAAAGGTACAATTTCATACTATCAAGTTTGGACACATCCTCAAAATTAATGCTAAAATCATTGCAACAATATTTATAGACAGGTTTATGTGCTCTTCAGTTATTTATATTAATAATCTAGGTTACATCAAAGAATTTTGTAGGTCCTCAATAAAAATCGTTGAAACTGGGGAGTAAAATGCATCCTTCATGAGACTGAACTCTGCCTTCTGCCTAAAATTGTGCTTCTTGTAGTTCCAATTTTGATGGAGAAAAGTGGTTGCAGATCTAGGAAAGGTACCACTCCATCCTAACTTTGGAGAGAACAAAAATGGGAAATTGTAGGTGAGATATCATTGAACATTACCCACTTTCATGATTGAATAGAACATATCCATTATTTATATCTCTCGTGAATATATCTTAAAGACTGTCTTGCATGGTAATATCAAAGACAGTCTTGCATGGTAATATCGGTGATAATTGGCAAATGCTGATTTCTTCTAGGAATGGACTGGATTGGTTCCAAAAAATATTAACTATCTAAACTTATTGTAGGAGACACTTATCATTTGGGATGTGCTATAAATGAATCCATAGCTCACTACCACGTAATCAATATAATGCCTTTCTTCATTCTGAAATATGGCATTGTTGAATAATAGTTTGTTTTGGTATACTTCATATGATTATACTTCTAGTTAAGTTGTAATTTTGTTGGAGTTCCAATTTTGATTGAGAAAAGTGGTTGCAGATTTGGCAAGGTGCTACTCCATCCTAACTTTTTAGAGGAACCACAATGGGAAATTGTAGGTGAGAGCTCATTGAACATTACCCACTGTCATGATTGAATAGAACATATCCTTTATTTATGGTAATATCAATAATAATTGGCAAATGTTGAATTCTTCAAGGAATGGACTGGATTGGTTTCAAAAAAATATTAAATATCTAAAATTATTGTAGGAGAGACTTATCCTTTGGGACGTGCTTTCACTGAATCCATAGTTCACTACCAGGTAATCAATCTAAAGCTTTTCTTCATTCTAAAAGTTGACATTGCTTAAACTACATTTGTCATGGCATGGCGTAGAGTAGAACATATCCTTTATTTATGGTAATATCAATAATAATTGGCAAATGTTGAATTCTTCAAGGAATGGACTGGATTGGTTCCAAAAAAATATTAAATATCTAAAATTATTGTAGGAGAGACTTATCCTTTGGGACGTGCTTTCACTGAATCCATAGTTCACTACTAGGTAATCAATCTAAAGCTTTTCTTCATTCTGAAAGTTGACATTGCTTAAACTACATTTGTCATGGCATGGCGTAGAGTACTTCTATATTAATTGGAAACTTTATTATATTGTTGTGTGTAGTATTTCAAGGAAAATCTAGATTTCCATAACCCAAAATACAACACAAAATACAGAGTGTACATTGAGAAATGAGAGATGGAGAACATTATTATGTCTTGGGGTCACAACGAATACATGTACTACATGGTAATTTACTTTAAAAAATGAAGATAACATATCATTCCATTTCATGTTCAGCTGTATTGTTTCTTTGTTATATTCATGGATACCTAAGCAGATATGTAATGCATGGAACAAGTGGCTAGAATGAACAAGACAACATTACCTCTAGAAGCTCTGTTCATCATACGATTTCACTCCTTTCACGGTGAGCAAAAGAAAGTGCCATTTGCTTTCTTAAACATGACAAATTGATTTAACTTGACTAAGAACGAATGCATGCACTAATTGAGTAGGTATTTCACACATTTCAAATATTATGCTGCTAGCCCTTTAATGTGCATTGTGCATTGTTTAGACTAAAGAAATTATTATGCAGGGTGTAGGATGGTGTAACAATACATCATGTTCAGAGTGCACACACTTTGCATTGGGTTGTTCTTCTCTGTACATGTGAAATACATTGGGTTTTTCTTCTCTGTACATGTACATGCTCTATTTGCTTAAATCTTCTGATGGATTTCTCATCAATATGCATTCTCTGATGTGGTTTATGACAAATATTCTTGTGGCTTAGTAGACAAACGCTTAAGAAAATCCTAGGTAGTGATCAAGGTGGTAGCTTAAATCATGTTCTCTAATAACTGGAATTTTGGAAGATGTGATCGATTATGTCTTTTTGCTCAAATCTTCTGATGGATTTCTCATCAATATGCATTCTCTGATGTGGTTTATGACAAATATTCTTGTGGATTAGTAGACAAACGCTTAAGAAAATCCTAGGTAGTGATCAAGGTGGTAGCTGAAATTGACACATTGGTAGCCCATCTTAGTCCCAAGCCTCTATAACAAGCCATCTATCCACCCTCTTTCAAAAGCTTTCTAAACTTAATTTGCATGTAGAATATTCACTTGTTGTAATTCACTCCTTTGCTCTAAGATACACGAATTGTTTCGAAACCAGCACAGACTGAGAGGAATAAAACTCCCAAACACAACTCTGAACTTTGATTTATGGTTAAAATTAATTTAGTTTTTATATTAGTTTATTAAATAGTGAGAGAACTAAATTTCCAAGTCTGTATATTATATTATATTATTTTTATTTTTATGTTAATCTAAATGTTCTCTCTTTATAAAAATTTAAACGTTGCATTTTATTTTTTTATTTCATTTTGTTTAATTGAAGTGTTATATATATATATATATATATACCAGGAGGTTTCTCTGATTCTAAGATGACCGCCTTGCTTCTCATATATTAGGTAAGGTGGCAAGCTCTGTTCTGCTATATTTTTCAAATGCCTTTGAAGTCTAAATTAGGGGAAATTAAGGATACTCTTACCTCAGCACATATTATTTAATGCCTTTGTATCCAAATCCAAACTTTAACCAATTGACTGCAATTCGAGTCAAATATGGTTCCTTGTATGGATGATATACTCAGTGTGAGAGTATAAATTACAGATGATGTAGGGTCTATTTCTGCTTGGAATTTTAATCTTATAAATTACAAATATGAAGCAGGGCTGTTTCTGCTTGGATTTTTGATCTTGCCAGTAGGGCTATTTCTGCTTGGATTTTTGATCTTGCCATTTGTTTGTAGAAAGACTCAAAGAAACACTCAGCGTAATGAACTTGCATATCTATACTAACACCTGTTTCAGAAACCATATATGAACAAGTGTCCACCATTTTTATTTGACTATTGTGCTTATTAATTGTGTTGTTCGTAGGTTAAAATACAATTGATGCTAATGAGTTGCCTCTATTTAGCTAACAGGACTGGAATCAATTTTGAACCCATGTTGGTTCGTAGTTAGAATTTGTTTTAGTCAGAATCCAGTTTCCTCTCTGCAATATTGAGTGCTCATTTTGACATGTGGATTGGAGGATATGGGCTTTTCACTTCAGGCCACTTTTATTGGTCAAAGCAGTCCGACTAGGAAAGAGGTTGTAAAGTGATTTACTGATTTCAATTTGAATGGGATGAAATAATTTTCACATACCAGTGTGCTTCTATGTTGGAATTCATTATGGTGCTTGCCTTTACAATTGATGCATGGCAAGTTTTTGTTATGCTCAGCATATGACAACATAAGCTTTCATTAGGTGAATCCAAATAGTATTAGTGCTACATGATGCAGATCTACACCACCAAAGTTTTGGAGCCAATTATGCCCATGTAAACTATTGAACAGAGGCTTTATGAGAGGGTGAACTACAAATATAGATTGCACCAGCAAGGACCAATTCACTATGACAGAGAGCAATAAAATGGGGTATGGCAATGGCTATAATATACATCTTCCAGCGATGAACAGAAAGATCACCCCGATGGGACAGATAGACATCTGAATATCCTATAATTATATTCCATCCTTAATATGTACACAGACCAATGAATGCTTAATGAGTTCTATAAACTAAGTCACCACCATCTCTGGCAGATACAGGTGCAAGTTTAGTTCAATCTGAATTCTTGGTAAAGAGGGAGAATTATTCAAGTACATTGAACAGTGATAGTGCTAAAGCTGAGGTTTTCTTACAGAACTCAAGTTCTGTTGGAGAACAAAGTCAAATGCCAAATCAACTTGAAACTGTAGTTAATGGCATTGTTTTTTCATCTCTATCATTGCAGAATCCAATTGAAAGTTATGTTTCTACAGGTCATGACAAGTCTTTGAATAAAAACAATCAAATTGATGAGGGTGGCTCTTATCAAGGTCCTATTGCTACAGAAATATTCTCTGATGGGAAGGTTATTGTAAATACAAGGTATGTTCAGCTTTATGGCCTCATCATCTTAGTTTTATTATATTGTATATACTATTACCTATTTCTTTTTCTCTCGTTATAGCCTTTTTGTTGTACTGGTTGGCTTTCGCAAGTATGTTATTTGGCTACCTCAAGTATCTTTAATTATTGATTTCTGTCAACATAAGCTAAGGGAAACTTCTAAAATGTTCTCCAATGGAAAAGTGTTTCGAATCACTGGACTCGTGTCTTGAATTTATCCTTGCCCACTCCACTCTTGCAGTAGTGGATATCCAGGATGCCTTTTGGAAAATAATACAACTTTCAGCCATGAAAAGTAGGCTGTGATCTACTTTACCATGGGGTAAAATTGAGTTCAATGCAATCTGGTTTAATATTGACTAGTAGAGTTTGTTAAATAAATTGCAATGTCGGCACTAAGGAGTCAAAATGCTCTCAAAATATTGGCCACCCTCATTGATTGCCACCAAAGATCTTAACCTAATGATAATATTCACTAAGGGTCACCAAATATCTCAACCATCACCCTTGAACAACCATAACTACATGATAATTTATCCCTAATTACCCCAACTTAACAACTAACTACAAAAAAAAACCCCTACTTACCTAGGATTGGTCAGTGTATTAAAGTAGGGGAGGACCCTTTTGTTGGCGGAGCTAATAGTTATAAATTATCCTAGGATTTGCTAAATATATTAAGAAGTAAAGGGGTTTGGGTCTTAGCTCAAGCAGGTGTTATTGATTTGAAAAATTATGAATGCCAAAGATGGAAGCTGTAGATTTGGAGCTATAGGGGAAGTATTAAGAATAATGGAATGGGTATATTCTTGGCCTTCAACATGATGGAATTCATCTAACAAACAAAGCGGACGAAATTGTTTGGTCATGGAATGAAAAAAATGGACAGGTAACTACCAAACTTGCATACGAAGATGCTATGTTTTCTTCTATTGAAGATAATTAGCTACTATGTTTTCTTTTATTGAAGATGAAGCTAAATGGTGGTTTGCCTCTCTAGAAGTGGCATTGTCCATTAAATTAAACTCTTCAATTTTCTTTCTCTAGAGAACAATATACTAACTTGGGAAATTTTGATGAATATAGGTGGACAAGGGATAAATATTTGTATATTGGGCATCAAGTAGGCCGAAACAATTGATCACTTATTGGTCCATTGTGAATGGGCATCTCAAACCTTTGACTTAATCTTTTATAATAGGATAATGGATTCAAATTACTAGAAATAACTTCCTTGTTTCGAGCCATAGCTTTTATAGGATAATGGATAGTTTAAGACAATACACGATTTTATTTTTGTCTTAAGTTGAGACAAAAGTATTGTCTTAAATATTGTTTTAATATCACCATCTATGTTGAGACAATTTACAGAAATATTGTCTCAAAACTCTTTTTTGTTTATCCAAATACTATTTTCTTAAAAAATAAAATACAGTATCTTAAATTGTATTGATTTTTGGAAGGACATAGTGGAATTGAACCACCAATCTTCTGTTGTATGATGCAGACGCTCTACCATTGAGCTAATGCCCTTTAAATAAGTAAAAAAAATATGTATATTTTGTGTAAAAGCTAAAAGAAATGTCATGTCGACTAATAACACCTTAAAGAAATGTCATAATTAATATAGGAACGCCAACATATTGATTTACAATATAGTTGAAAATACAATACACCAACCAACTAATAGTTTTGTGCAATATATTCATAGATCTCCTCTCTAAAAAAAAAATTTCACCCCTAGATGCTTAACTCAGCAGGGTTTAATTCAATTAACAGCTCTGGACAGGGGTTAAATTAAAACAAAAAAAAACTCGTACAAAAAGATTTTGGATAACGTGGAGAAGAGAGAAACTTGGATGGAGAGTGAAAATACTAACAAGAAATTTAATTCATCAGTGAGTCAAAGAGGAAGAGATCATTGATCAAGCTAAACTTAAGGACATTATTGTCTCGTGATGGAGAAAAACATATCGTTTCTATTATTCGTGAAAGCACAAACCTTATATAGGCTTGGGTTATGAGAAAAACTATTCTTCTCATCAAATGCGTTCTTGGGAAAGAATTAGTATCGTTTGTGGTAGGAAATGAAACAATATTGCATTTTGTAGTATTTCAAGATTCAAAGAAAAGGCCAGAAGATCGGTCGACTAGTTGGTAATCAAAGTGCTGGAAATGAAAAAGCTATAGAGAATCAAACTAAGCGACCTATAATCAAACTCAAAGAATCTTAATTCTAACTCTAAAACCATAAATAATATAAATTTATATATAAAAAAAAATAATTATTGTTTCTATTAAGTGATAGATAGTTCTTTACCTCAATAACCATATAAATGATTGATCCATCTTACTTATGCTTCATTACTTGACCTCATCCCAATCAATCTCTTTAATGTAGATGTAGATCCTTCAGCTTCTTTAGAGTTTATTGACATGTATCATGTTTAAAGGTCATAAGATCGAGTTCCATAGATATAAGCAAAGGAGAAGGAAGGGACTATGGAAGTTTACCCTATTGATCCACGAATATCTTAACCAGATCGAGGGGTAGTCCCATAACTAATTGAAGCACTGGAAGCTGAGAAAATATAGTAAGAAGAAGGTTCACCTGTGACAACGATGAATATATATAGATATTCAATTACACTTTCCCTTTCAAGATCAATTTGACCAACCCACTCAAGTTGATCTGGCTAGCATTACGAGCTTGATAGATCTGAAAGTTATATATCGGGCAATACACCTCTCCAAAGATCAATTTGACCAACCCATTCAAGTTGACCTGGCTAGTCTTACGAGCTTGACAAATCTGAAAGTTTCAGATCGGGTAGTACACCTCTCCAAAGATCAATGAACATGACTATGGATCTCACCACTCATTTACATTTTCATATGATATTTTTCTAAATAGCCTGAAACAGAGCATAAAACACTTTTAAGCAAATAGGATTTTTTTGCTGGAAGGGGACATAATTTTTTATTATTAAAAATGGTTTTGAACATAAATAATTAAAAAATATAAATTTGTTGTATTGAAATACTTAGTAAAATATGTGAAATAAATCAAGCTAAAAACTCTCTTCTCACTTAGAAATTAGTTGAAACATTCAAACGAAAATGAAAAACCAAGAAAGATATATACCTTGAATCATTCTGGAACCTATGCTCATTAAAATCTGCAAACAGAAATCAATGTCAAATTGGTTGTTATATTTATTTTTGTGCACTTTGGTATGAAGAAAAAGTTAAAAACTCTGGAAGCTAAAAACTCTCTTCTCACTTAGAAATTAGTTGAAACATTCAAACGAAAATGAAAAACCAAGAAAGATATATACCTTGAATCATTCTGGAACCTATGCTCATTAAAATCTGAAAAAAGAAATCAATGTCAAATTGGTTGTTATATTTATTTTGTGCACTTTGGTATGAAGAAAAAGTTAAACACTCTAGAAAAAAAATGAATAAAATTTTAGAATATCTTCATTACCATTCTCAGTGCGTAGCAATCATGAGAGGATTTCAAAGCCAAAACCTTACTCTGAGTTGGCATGAAAACCAATGGTTAATACAACCAAAACTCCAAGACCTGAAGATAACTAAATAAATAAAACTACACATAGATTTCATTCACCATATCTTTAAGATTAAATATTGAAAGTATCCTGAAATAAATTATGCTAGTTTTAAACAATGATAGATCCTCACATAATCATAATATTGGCTAAATATGCAAAACAAAAATCACTGGAGTTTTCAACCATCCCCTAAAAACATCCATTGTTCTCATCACGACTTCATTTAGAAAGAGCTTGGCCTTCCTTATGGTAAAGAGCTCCGCCTTCCAAATCTTTTCCTTCACGTGATTCCATTCATGGATGAAAAGCTTCATGGAAAATATCAATATACCTTTACCTCCCTTCCGTTTGATTCCATTCATGAATGAAAAGCTTCATGCAAAATCTCAATATTATTTACCTCCATCATAAAATCACTTTTACCTTTAAAAAAAATAGCAACTACAAAAACCAAAAAATAAAAAATAAAAAAATATTTTAAAATAGATATATTGTCTTGAAACTCTTCTTAATTATTATAAACTTTAAAAATAAAAATAAAAACCATTCAACTCAAGTATTTGAGACAATATATAGGTTTTGTCTTTAAAAATTGTCTCAAACATCCCCAACCTACAGTAGTGATCCCTGGATACATGTTCCATTGTAACAACTTCACTCCCATGTTTAGAGTTTTCAACTCTAATATTTTCTACCAAATTTTATATTATTCTTCTCCATCCTTGGATACACATTCCCTTGTAACATCCACTTCTTTAAAAACTTCACTCTCATGTTTAGGGTTGGTGTAATACATCTTCTCTTTGCCAATTCAATGGCAACCAACCATGCAAAGAGAAATATCAATATTTATGAAACATAGTCAACTACATCTACCACTCTTCTTTGTGGTCTTTGACGCCCCTTGGAAGTTGAATGATCCATTTGTTTCTCAAATAAAATCAGCAGTCTCTTCTATAGGATTTGTACCCAACAACTTCAAATTTTTCTGGAATGGTTTTTAACCTGTACATTCTCCTATACCAAACTATGTATGCAATGCTGCAACTAAGGCTGCGAGCTTTAGATATGATACAAAATGATGCATATGTTAAGCATATAGATTAGAGGACATGCATCAAAAAAACACAACCACCAAATATAATTTAAATTAACAGCAAAAATTCACTCACATTGCATCCTGTTATTTTTTATCTTCTTCGGGACTTCAACCCAACAACTTCACTTTTTCCTGGAATTGATTTCAACCTGCATATTCTCCTATGCCAAACTATGTAGCCAATATAAAAAATAAGTGCAATATTTAAATATGATACAAAATGATAGATATTTTGAGTATAGATCAGCGTACATGCATCAAAAGACACAACTACCAACTATAATTCCAATTAATAGCATAAATTCAAACACATTGCAACCTATACATAGATGATTGAATATGAGTGGAAAGTTTCAACTAATATAGAATTGTAATAATATTTGTTAACAAATTTTAAAAGTCCTTTAATAGGTATTAACGCTAACATACTAGGTCTGCGTTCTCCATATCTCCAGTGTCTCACCAGTGTCTCACAACCAGACACAGTATCGAGTTTTGGCTTCAATAAGACGTGGAAAAAGTTACTCGTAATCTTCTTTTAGAAAATCATGGTATGACCTTTTGTAGGAAGTTATACAAATTATAGTTAGTTGATGGACATTGGAAAATCATGGTATGAAAGTTTGCCCTATTTGAATAACAAAAAAATATAAATTCAAGAGTTTGTTCACAGATTAATTTATTTTATAGAATAAATATATTCGAGAGGATTAATTTATATCTGTAGATCCTTTGAAGAATAGATCCTTTGAAGAATAGGGTAAAATGACATGGCTTTAAGACTTACAATACCTGGATTTTATGTTTGAAGGCCATTTGATTTTTTCTGTATTTGTGAAGTGTAGGAAATGTCTTCAAATTTGTACCATTTTTGCCAAAATGTCTACTCCTTGAACAAGACTTTTGTTAATGTGAGAAGTTAGAACTATATAAACTGTTATCAAATGTTTGTTTTCCAAGCTGCTTTGACAACCTATGCTAGCACAATTATGAACTTTGGAACCACATGGGCAGCAAGTAATTCCAGATTATGAATACACATTGGCTTCTTTTCTTCATCAGATATGTTTCTCCCATACAATGGCATCTTCACTGTATAATGTACTATTAAACTGTTAATTTTCTTATTTTTCAATACATTGAAGTGCTCCCTTTTTTTTTGGCTCACTTCAATGTTTCACTTTCTTTCCTCACTTACCCGCTAACAACTACCTTAACGGCATATTATTGCACCTTCCTTGGGGCAATTGCTAGTTTTAATCACATTTCTCATCTACTCTCACTTCACTTGTGGTTGTGATGTACGAAATAATCACGACTTTCAATCACATTTCTAATCTCTCTTCATGTGAAATTGTGAATGTGTGATGTAACAAATCATCACAACGTCAATTTAATCACCGCAAATCACGGAAGAATCTTCGTATGGCCTTTCAAAAAGACTTGATAGCATTCACTGCAAATCACGGAAGAATATTCGTGCGGCCTTTCAAAAAGACTTGAGCATTCACCCCAACTCACGGTAGAATCTTCGTAGGGGATTTTAAAAAAAACATGATAGTATAATAGTATTCACCGCAAATCACGGAAGATTCTTCGTGCGGATTAATCGTGCTTTTTTTAAAATTTGATAGTTACGAACAATGATCAATTGTGAAGGATGGGTCTTAATTTTAATTAAAAGGGTATTTATTCTATCAGCCCTTCAGAGATGAAGGGAAATATAAATAATTGTATTTTAATTGATAAGTATAAATTAATCAAACATTTTTACACAAAAAAATGCAAAAAAAGGGAAATATAAATAATTGTACTTTAATTGACAAGTATAAATTAACCACACAGATAGAGCTAGAGGGCTGACATTCCCCCCACCATTATCCTTGTGAAAATCATGCCCCTTCTCAATTTTAGTTGCCGCGATCGTAGCTGGTCGGGTTCATTTTTAATTAAAGATGCATATTTACATGATGTTGAAACTTAATATGTTCCGCATGCCCCGATATACCATGGGTGACAAATTTAAATCCAAACATAGCATAACTGATTAATGGCGGGGCCTTGGCCTTTAGCTCCACACCATGATCATTACAATATATACATCATGTACATTTAATGCAATGCGGTCAAAACCGGGGTGTTACATCCATAGTCACGGGTAGGAATTTAAATTATTTAATGAAAAAAATTAATGTGTATAACATCTATGTCGAGACCGTTTTCCATGATGATGCTTTCCACTACCCTCTTTATTGTCTTACCAAAAGGCATGATAATGAGGAAGAATACCTAAAATTATGGACTTCACCTTCAATGAATGCCTTGCAATCACATTGGTAAGGAGTGATAAGAAGATCAGAACAATCCAACTTATCAAATCTTAGTTGATAGTGTTAATTAAAGACTTAGAAAGTAAATTTAATATAATACTTACTTATAGTTCTCTCTTACTCTTTGCATCTTGACAATTTAATATTTTATGGTTGTCTTTGTGCCTTGACCCAACTCATATTATAAGGTGAGGATGTGCAAACATAATAATCCTTAGTTATGACTATGAGATGAGGATTTAAAGAGAAGAGGATGTAAAGACAAATAATTTTTATAAGTATTTTGGTAGCGCTGAGGACAAATGTCGTGAGAAACCACAAATGTTTGGAAGGACGAAGGGAGATAACATCACAATCATGCCACTCATCAAACTGAATACTATTCTTGAGCCAACAATTGTTTCTCCATATCGTGTGCCCAGTGACACCTCTCTATAGCAATGCATAAATCAATTTCTGCACAATTTGTGATCCTAGCTACATGCCATTATTTGTATTTGCATGACATCGAGTGTTTTTTATAGTTGTCGTGAGTCCATGATATTCATGCAAGAAATGAATTCTTGTAGAGGAGGACTTTTCAAACCGACCTTTTGAATTTCATTTTGACGAAAAAAAAGTGGACATTGGTAGCGAGGTTCACATAGGTAGTAGGAACAAATTTTTGAGCTCGTTTTGGGCCTAGTAGTAGACTAGTAGTTGCTGACACATTGTCACACTTTAGATTACAGCCCCAAGTAACTCGGGATTCAGAGTCACATCTCAATGGCTAGTGCCTCGTAGTCATTAATGATTATTGGCCATCTTCAACAACTAAGCACCGAGTGCATGACATGAGTGAGTAAGTGATTATAATTTATCGTATTTACATTATTTTGAATGATGAGTTGAACTTTATAGCATAGGAATTTCAACATCTTGAGAAATTTATATGAATGGGTAGTTTCAAATGTTGCTCTTCTTTTGAAATGTTGATATAAATTATACCCTTCTTTATTGAAAGAGTAAAATTCAAATTTGGAAGGGCAATTTTAACTTTACACTTTTAGAAGGGGCTAGAACCCTTCGGAAGGGCTGTGAAGGGTTCAATTTTGAACGTTGGTTACGAAAACTGACTAATAAAAAAATGGTGGTTTCAGCTTGCTTTCAAAAACTTGGCATTAAAAAGTAGTTTCTTTCATACTTAATAGTTTTTGTCGCGAAAACTTAACATTAAAAATAAGTTGGCTTAATTTTATAATAAAATAAGTTGAAAATAAAAGTGGTTTCTTTCAAACTTTAATAGTTTTTGTCACGAAAACTTAGCATTAAAAATATGTTAGTTTAATTTCATAATAAAATAAGTTGAAAATTTGAAAAATTATTATTATGGTTGCATAATTTCATAATCATATGTTGACTTATTATTACGAAATCTTAGTACCAACATATAATTGAAAGGAGTAAACTTTCTACTAGACCATTTGCACCGATCGGACGACCTGGCTCGCATGAGCTTTCACATCACGCATTGCCAGTCATATAATCGGTGCAAATGGTCGGGTATAAAGTTTACTCCTAGTTGAAATATGTCTCTTCAATAGTCTCCATAAAGTTTCAATTGCCTTGAAATTTTATTGTGCAAAAACTTAGTGTTAATTAAAAGGCTATTTAAACAAAACAGGTTGAATTCAAGAATATATAAAGTTTCAATTTCCTTCAAAGACCAAAGACCATGAAAAATAGGTTTCTTTCTCACACATCTTTACCAAATTTTCAAAAAGTGAGCGAAAGTTTTGATTGTTGAATTTCCACACTCAACAAATATTTTAAGTGGAAAAATACTTTTGAATGCCGCCTTATGATGTTCGTTAAGTGGAAAAATACTTTTTAACATTTTAATAGGAAAAATACTTTTGAATGCCACCTTATGATATTCGTTGTTATCTTAAAACTAGGAATGATCCGAGATGTTATAAATATGTACGGTAAATGTTTGTGTGGAAAGTTATTGGATACACAACATCTATAATTGAACTCTGAAGTATATCTTCAATTTTACAAAGGATATGACCCTATTTTGAAGTATATTATACATCTTGCAACTATGTATATAATGAGTAAAGATGTAACATGTTTAGTAATGAATAAATAAATATGTATATGTACATAAACTAAGTAGAGTATACATGAGTTTATTGAATGAAAAGTGATACATGCATTCACCATGCATGTATAGGAAGCAGAAAATTGATCACTAAACGCACCACATGGATGAGTTAACATAGACTAAACTTATCAACAAAACATAGGCTTAACTTATCAACAAGGATAAGGTATAGTCCTCTTGGTGAGGGTTGCATATGTGGTGTGCAATGAATTCGAGAATTTGACATGGAGCCATGATTGGACCACAACTTTTCCTCGTTGTTTGGTGTGGGAACAATGTCTAGTAATCGCTACCAATTTTTACATCGTTGTTCATGTGTTACAAGAAATTATATGGAATCCAAACTGTGAAAGACCTCAAATAGCCCCTCGCGAGATTCTTGCCATATCCTCCTCTCATAATATAACAAAACAATAACAATCAAGTTACCAATAATGGATTATGTAACATGGCATATATGTGGAGCAATTACTTTGCACACATGGGATACTTTGTGAATGGGTTTCTCGAGCTCATTACACAAGGGGTAAACTACATAATAGAGATAGGATAAATGACATGTTTTCATTGGTTTGGTAGGTGACTATATAAAATTACTTTCTCATAGAAAAAACTCCTTATTTTAGATAAGATAGATTGAATTATTTGGATAGTAATCTTCTACCAATGTCATCATGTCATCATTTATTTTAAGAAACTTATCTATGTAAATAATATATTTGTTAAGATATCAAAATATTATAATATAAGATGTATTTATGGCGGGGTGTGTATTAATGTTTGATTCTTTTCTTAATGTTTTTCTACAATATAGATTTAATTAATTTATTTTTAAATGTTATAGTAGGTTCACTTATACGTTGTGTCAAGTCAGTATTAAGAAAATATGTTACTGTGTTACACATCTTCCTCATATCATATTTTAGAATCCACCTCCGTTCTCTAATTACATAAATTTCCACCAAACTTCATTACAATCTTATACTTCAAATTTTAATTAATATTTTTCAACCTCCAAGCTTAAAAAAATGAAAAAACAAATATATGATGCCTTTATTATTATACCTTTTTTATTATTATGGTCTATTTTTATTAAAAATAATAATAATGTTACAAATTCATATTTTCTTAATCTAGTTATTAATATTATGTCTGTTGCACAAGAACCATTCCCATTGTTTCGTAACGTTATGGCGTTCTAGGGAACTTGGGAATGAGAGTGAAATGTTCCAAATTCAGTGGGAACAGTTCCAAGAATTTGGGAACTCTATGTGAACTTGGGGATGTTACTTTAGGTGTTTCCTTCATCGAGAGCTCCACGTGTTCCTTATCTGGTGGGGAACTTCCACACGTTCCTCATCCAATAGGAAGCCTCCAAGCGTTCCCAATCTCATGGGCCCAAAATTTTCCACAATTCTCCTTCAGTTAGGGTGCCAATCACACTAATTTCTCCTTTCCAAACCAACTAAGACCAAAACCTAAAGTTAATCTATAAATAAACCCTCCCTTTGCCAGAAAAAATATATCTCTATTGATAGCTAACATAAAGTGTCAACTTGGGAAGGTAAACTTAGAGGCACCAACACTATATGTCCAAGATTAGATGGAAAACTGAACTCACTCTATTAAACCGATCAAAAGATCTTCAAACTTCAAAATTTAAACCAACTTAAACTAGAAATGAAACTAGTTTTAACAACCCAAATGCAATCTGGCTATAATGGTTCAGATATTAAGCTCCTTGAAATTAATCTTCTTCTCTAATAAGGGAACAAACTTACTAACTTCAAAGCCTCTGCAAGATCAATGATGAACATCTATATTCGGAAGGCAATGCAATTGGAATTTAAGTGCTGCAAACTGTATTTTATTGCACTACCATAATTCCATTATCTTTTAGTTTGTACTTATACACTTGTTTGTAATGCAATGATCTAATGTTATGCAAAAGACTTTTTTTAATGTGATCCAAGATTAAACCCACTCTTTCACTGAACAATACAATTTATCCCTTTATTTCCTTTTCTTAATAACTGAACAGAGTGTTGCCTAACAATATCACTGCATTAATGAAATCCACCATTCATAAACTGCTAGAATATACAATCCATTCTCTTGCAAAACATGTACTAACTGGTAACCATTTCATTCTTCACAATTTCTTGTAACAAACCAAATGAAAGCTAGAACGAATCATACACCCAGATTGCCAATTTAACAAGCATAACTTGGCTCAATCAATATTCTGCAATCCATTTCAAGAGAACTAACTCTAATCCATAAAATATTTCCAACTATTCTAATCATTACTACAACATTTCCTTAAAGTATAAATCTGCTTAATTCAAAACAATCCCCTCTTCGAACTGAAAGATCATAACCATCAAAACCGAACCAATACTGCTATTTACTTTTTCCAATCATCAGCTAGATTCAAAAGGCATATTCAAATGAAAACCGAACCATGAAATCCTAATCTCAAACTCTTGAAATTCAATAAGAAAAATTCTAAAAGCAAATCAAATTCATTATACTAACAGTGCAAAGTTAAAGTACCAATTCAAGAATGGAGGGCCCTTCCAATCCAAAATGGATAATCCTTGAAGCACCAAATGAAATATATAGAATTTAAATCTACATATTTTATTAGTAGTTTGGTTCAAGTTCCATAAACATCATTCCTCTGCACAACAACAATTTACACACAACAAACTACTCTAACTTACACGTACTTCCCCCACTCTACTTTACTAACTGATTATTCATAGCTCTAATTGGTTGATTGTGCTAGGTGTAGACTTACATTTTATAATATGATCACGATGACAAAAAGCTCATCTTGTTAGCTAATCTCACAATCTAGAGCAGAATCAAAGGCTTTGATTTCATAGAATATATTCTCAAATACAGTTCTAGATATAAATGTTGAAGGAATGCGTCCCCCAACCTCATGGCTTCTTCTGAGCTAAGTTGGAAATTTTAAAAATTGGTTAGAACAATATTATGAAGAATTCTCCATTGATAAGGAAAGTATCTATCCTAAACCATTCATAATTTCTGAAAATTGTTCACTACCAAGGTAAATGAGTCCATTTCTGAAGTGGGTTTTCAACGGTTTTGTGAGATTCCTTGGTTTGTTCATGAATGAATACCGAAGTTGACTACCTGTTAAAGTGACAGAAACATTAACATCACCTTTGAATTGTGATATGCTTTCCACATGTGCAACCTAGCCACGAGTCATGAACAACAAAACATATTGATACTTAAAATTAGAAAACACATGCTGCCAAATCGGTTGAAGAGACGTGGAAGTATGAGAATCAATGATCTTCATTTGTGGAAATACCAGAACAAGTGCTTGATCAAGGGCTAGGCATTTATCACTTCTTGTTGAAGGAACCCAACTTTGTTTTTCATAAATATGTTAGTCAAAAACTAAATTTAATTCTTCAAACGATAAAATAATGACTATTGTAAAATTGATTACCTAATATTGCTTGGAGGTAAGTTATGGAGTAAAAATGCAGGGAATAAGGATTCATGATGGCTTATATTCTATTACTACCATAGTCAAATATAGGAAAGAGTTTAGAAAAAAATGGGGCCTGACATACCCCCCCAAACCAAAACCATTGCATGTCCTCATGCAATCAAGTCTTCTGCTAAATTTCAAAATTGTAGGGCACTGCTTCATTTGGTTTTGAGTAGTTTTGATGGAGATACTTAGCCCTGAAGATGCATTTTTCTTCAATTGCTTCACCAATTTCTTATTTTTTGTTTTAAGTTTTAGTACCTTCTCATACCAGTGGGTGGCCATGAATAACGGTGCTCTACTCTTGGTAATGAGGGTTTAATAACGAGGATAGGTAGCATATATGGAGTGGTTGTTTTGAAGAATTGGAGGTATAATTACAATGATACAGATATAAAAATTAATGGAGAAAATATAGTTGAAAGGTTTCATGATGAAGAAGTAATGAAAAAAGTCATTATTTCATGTTTCCAGAACTAAAATAAATTTGACAACTTGTCTCCAAACAAAGTCAACTCAAAGAAACTTACAAATTTGTTGTTTGTGCTGTAGATTGAAAAATAGCTGCTCTTATTGGCTCCTTTTTGCTGGATATACTTGAAAAGAATGATCCCCATTTGGTACTGGTTTATTGCTTCGGAATGAAATTTTTTCTACATGATCATTTGAATTCTAGAACTTCAGGGAAATATATAATTATTGTTGTGTAAAAAACAAGATTGGTTTTTCCAATAGTACGAAATTCTTTAGCTTCTAGGATATCATGACCTATCAATGTCTAATTTGTGATGGGATTGATGTATACAATAATATTATGAAGATACAGGATGTATAGGACAGAATCCCCCCCACAAGATTCCTTATCAAAAGCTTGCACTTTTCATCCTTATTAAAAAATGTAAAAACTTCTATATTGTGTTGGTGCTAACTACGTCCAGCTTTTATTCATCCTACCTACCTACTTGAAGAAAAGAAATTTTTTTCAAGTGTAGGTTGCTTTCCAACGCAACCATCTCCTTAATAAGATAAAAAAGTAGACGCATACTCATGTGTAGGGAATAAAACATGGTTATTATCTGAATATGGGGAGCCAACCCAACTTGTTGATCAAATACCAAAAAATGTTGAAGAAGAAGATCATCTAAGGGATGGATAATATATTGGAACCATTCTTCCATAGAATCTTCCATCCCGTGAATTCCATATCCATTAAATTTCATGTCCTTGAGATCTTCAAAAATTTGATCTCCATACTCTTGGATGCTCAAGGGGACTAAGGATGAAAAGAAATCTTCAACTTCTAGATCCAATATATGCTCTTCACCCACTGAAAACTCGACAATCTTTGCTACAACCTCACAAAGAAATTTCCAAAGGTCTATCCCCACCTTCCCCCATACTCCGCAAAATATCTTGCAGTATCATCCTATCTTATCCAACAAATCTTGCATCCTCCTGATTATCCTCAGCTGACTCTTTTTTTTTAGTGTAGGGGGGTTTATAATCAAAACTGTGCAAGTCACACAACTAAAATAGGTCTTCTCAAATTAAACAACTGAAATAAGCTTTGCCTTCTAACATTGGAAATGAACTTTAGCACACCACTCTAAAATTGAATTTACACACAACCTTCAAAACATATGAAAATAAATTCTTTGCAACCACACCTTCAAACCTAAATCCACACAACTGAAGTAAATTCTTGCAAAGATGAATCTGATCACACTGTTGAATAAGAGTCACACTTGCATAAAAATAACATCATACTGCAGAAAAGGAAAGGAACACTTGCTTGAAAGAAAAACAAGGATTTGGAGAAACCACACTGAGTGCTTTTGTAGATTCTTACCTCCCATATTATAAATCCTCCTCCCACTTCCTTTGTAATTAAAAGAAAACCTGTCTATGTAAGCTCCAATCCTGTTAAAACCTCCCCGACAATGATTCCAAAAATGCCAGGAAAAATATATCAATATTGATAGCTAACATAAAGTGTCAACCCTGGAAGGTAAACTTAGAGTTACCAACACTATCTGTGCAGGATTAGATGGAAACATGAACTCACTCTATTAAACTGATCAAAAGATCTTCAAAATTCAAAAAGTTAAACCAACTTCAACTAGAAATGAAACTCGCTTTAACAACCCAAAGGAATCTGGCTATAATGGTTTAGATATTAAGCCCCTTGAAATTAATCATCTTTTATGATAAGGGAACAAACTTACTAACTTCAAAGCCTCTGCAAGATCAATGATGAGCATCTATATTCAGAAGGCAATGCAATTGAAATTTAAGTGTTGCAAACTTTATTTTATTGGACTACCATGATTCCACCATTTCTTAGTTTGTACTTATACATGCTTGTTCACAACATAGTGATCTAATGTTATGCAAAATACTTTTATTAATGTGATCCAATATTAAATATAATCTTTCAATGATAAGTACAATTTATCCCTTTATATACTTTGCTTAAAAGCTGAACAGAGCGTTTCCTAACAATATCAATACATTAATTAAATCCACTATTCATAAACTGCTGGAATATACAATCCATTCTCTTGAAAAACAGGTACTAACTGGTAACCATTTCATTCTTCACAATTTCTTGTAACAAACCAAATGAAAGCTAGAACGGATCATACAACCAGATTTCCAATTTAACAAGCATAACTTGTCTCAATCAATATCCTACAATCCATTTCAAGAGAACTAACTCGAATCCATAAAACACTGCCTTTAAAGTATAAATCTACTTAATTCAAAACAATCCCCTCTTAGAAGTGAAAGATCATTACCATCAAAACCAAACCAATACTACTATTTAATTTTTCCAATCATCAGCTAGAATTCAGAAGGAATCTTCAAATGAAAACCAAACCATGGAATCCTAATCTCAAACTCTTGAAATTCAATCAAAAAACTTCTAAAAGAAAATCAAATTCATTATACTCAGAATGAAAAGTTAAAGTACCAATTCAAGAATGGAGGGCCCTTCCAATCCCAAATGGATAATCCTTGGAGCAACAGATGAAAGATATAGAAATGAAATTTAAATATTTTATTAGTATTTTGGTTCAAGTTCCATAAGCATCATTCCTCTGCACAACAACAATTTCCACACAACAAACTACTCTAACTTACTCCTACTTCCCCACTCTACTTTACTAACTGATAATTCATAGCTCTGATTGATTACATGTGCTAGGTGCAAGCTTACATTTTATGATATGATCATGATGACAACAAGCTTAACTTGTTAGCTAATCTCACGATCTAGAGCAGAATCAAAGGATTTGATTCTATGGAGTATATTCTCAAAGATATTTCTAGATATAAATGTTGAAGGAATGCATCCCCCAACCTCATGGCTTCTTCTGAGCTAACTTGGACATTTTGAAAATTGGTTACAACAATATTTTGAAGAATTATCCTTTGATCAGGTAAGGATTTATCCTAAACCATTGAGAACTTCTGAAAACCATTTGCAATCAAGGTAAACGAGTCCATGTCAGAAGTGGGTTTTCAATGATTTTGCGAGATTCCTTTTTTTTTGTTCGAGAGTGAAGCCTGAAGTTGATTTCCTGTTAAAGTGACGGAAGCATTAACAACACCTTTGAATTGTGATATTCTTTCCACATGTGCAACCTAGGCATGAGCCATGAACAACAAAACATATTGATACTTCAACTTAGAAAACCCATGCCGCCAAATCGGTTGAAAAGACGTGGAAGCATGAGAATCAATGATCTTCATTTGTGGCAGTACCGAAACAAGTTCCGGATCAAGGGATGGGCATTTATCACTTCTTGTTGAAGGAACCCAACTTTGATTTTCATAAATATGTTAGTCAAAACCTAAATTTATTTTTTCAAATGATAAAATAATGACTGTTGTATTATTGATTAGCTAATATTGCTTGGAGTCAAGATATGGAGTAAAAATGCAGGGAAGAAGGCTTCATGATGGCTTATATTCTATTACTACCATAGTTAAATATAGGAAAGAGTTTAGCAAAAATTGGGGCTTGACACCCTTCTCATCAATCATTCACATTTTTGAGTTTAATTTGGTTTTCCTTCTTGTTCTATTTTGATAAGGTTTTGTGTGAGTGAGTAGCACTGTGAGTGTGAGAGGTGGGAAACATTTGTGAGCGTGGCTTGATTTTAGTGTGAACGAGGTGCCTTGAGAATTGAGTAATTGCCATCAACCATAGTTCAGGTTTGTATGCAACACCCAATATTTTGAGTAGAAACCAACATCGTAAGAAACTACCTGTGAGAGGAGGGATATTGTAGTGTGAGTAGAAACCTGCAAGTGATTTCATAATACTCTTCAGAGATGTAGATTCAAGTTGATTTAAAATGGGAGAATAACATGAATTTAACTATATCAATTCATCAGTATTCTGAACTTGAATTGCAGCACAATTAGGAAGATTTTCCAAAAACAAAATTATCATGGATGCATGGGTTAACTTGTAAGTAACTAGGTGAAACACAACTTTTATGTTTCCTTAGCATGAAATATAGTAGATTTCACAACAAATATGGCTGCAAGTATATTTTCAAAAAATATGGCATTGAGTTAAAGGCTTAGATCATCCAACTACACTTTGTTTATAAATTCTTGTTCATTTTTAGTCAATGCATAGTACTCAACAATAAGCCGTATTGGTAGGCAATGAATGACTTTAGGAAATCTTCTAGTAGCTAGTTGAGTCAAAACTAGCCTCTTCTTGTGCCTAACTCAAATGTATTGAGACACCCTTTAGTTCCTTGTTTCTAATCGTTCCATGGAGAAATGTGTAAATAATATTTAAACCTCACACATTCCATGGAGAAATGTATAAATGATAATTAAACTTGTTGAATTATGGTTTCCAATCGACCCAAATGATTATCACTCTACAAAGGCATTGCCTTATTGACTTCCTAACCAAGGATGCCCCCTATAAGTGGACAAAATGTAGGTAGTTCTCTTGTCTTGGTATTGACAACATTTGCAAAATAATATATCGTAATTCAAATATCCTTTGATCTAACATATATATTTTTTATAGAAATGCAATGATTGGTCTTGAAGCCCAATGTTTACACCTTCATAATCCACATAAAATTCCTTCGGACAACTGGGAAAGTGGATGAAGCATGAAACAAGTGAATGCATAGGACTATGCACTATGAGGCAGATGTTATACCCTTCACGACATTGATGGATACTCTTTGCATTAATGTTGGTATATTGGATGAGGCTAGAGAATTGTTAAATGAGATGAGAAAAAGGAAGCACAGGACTTATTTTGTCATATACAATATTTTAATCCACAAGTATGGTGATTCCATAGACTTTAGTGTTGTCCATTAGTACATGTTTAATAAATTGATCTTCAAAGTCATTGAAGATGATATTTTGACTTGTGGTTTGATTGAATTGTGAATGATATTATAAGTTTTTACTTGTCAATTTTAATCTTGATGCCTTCTTTGATTAACATTTATGTTACTTAGGATAATAATATAATTTTTAATAGTAATGTAATTTAAATTTATCCATGGAAAATCAATACTTATACTTAAGCATTAGTTTTTTTGAAATTTTATAAAAAAAATTTAAATATATATTAATGTCGTTACTAACCTACCATTTCCAACAAATTTGGGGAAAACCTCTAGATATATTTAATACCCATACCCATATTCCCAATGTTCCCTAGTTTCATAAACTTGTGCAACATAGAATACTTTTCTTTCATTCAACCACTAATGATAGAAGAGATTCACGATAAAATTCAAAGGAGGATCCCCTCTCTCCTTGGTCCAATGAATTTTCCCTCGCATATTTCTCATCTCAAATTTATATTAATGGCGTTTCCATGTAACTTCCTACAAGTTTAGTGATATTATAAAAGGGACCGTGATTCAATTACCAAAAATCACAAAAGAATCTTCATAGAGATTACTCGGTAGTAAATAACTAGAGAATGCCATTACAGAAACTTGGCAATAAAATTATAAGGGCTTGTTTTTTTATGAAAGAATGTTCATAGATATTACTTGGTAGTAAATAACTAAGAGAATGTCTTACGGAAACTTGGAGTTAAAAATATAAGGGCTTTCTTTTTTTAGTAAGTTGATAGGTTGTCATTACTGAAACTTAGCATTAAAAATATCTCTTTTTTTTAATGGCTTGATAAATTTTCATTAAAAAAACTTAGAATTAACATATAATTGAACAAATGAAGTTAGTCATGCAACTAATGTATCAACAAATATTTATGTTGAAGACATTAAACAATGGAGACAAAGCCCAAAACTTGTTGGTCTGGCCAGATGTCTTGTCTTTATACTATTTTGACGATTAACAAGTTTTCCTCCTATTTGACACGCCCGATCTGCTATTTTCCTCCAATTTGGTCGTGACCATTTTCTGAGACGACTTTATTCGAACATAGATGATGCCACTACAAATGGCATATTTTAAGTTCTTCATTCACGCTTCCACTGAACTTCGATATTTTTTACCAACCATTTGATTTACACAACTTTGCCTCATTCTTTTTCTGTATTCCATGAAATCTTGTGCATTTAGTTGCCCTCCGCCTAAATATTTAGTATGTCTACAGTAAATATCCTCCAACATCTATTTGCAAGGGGTTGGGGCGAGTGAGTTGCGCAGTGTCGTGGCAGCTGCGCAATCTCACGTGGCACCGCGCAAGGGTTGTTTAGCGCGATGAGCGGAGAAGCAACCACTTTTTGAATATTTTATGTATATGTGGGCCCAATTTTGTTGTAATAGGTCAGTAGCAGCTAGAAATTAGTTAATAGTGGACCCATGCGGTGAAGGCATAAGCATATTTATAGATCCATTTTTGTAACGATAAACAGACATGATTTTGGCATCGCAACTAGCGCACTATGAGCTAGAGATGGTTCTGTCTTTACTGCGATTTTGTCTGGGTTTCTTTTGATGCACTCTCAGGTTTTGGAGAAGGATTGTGTAATGTGGCATATTTGCGTAGGATTAATATAAGATGTGCTGAGTACGGTTCAATCCCTATCTGTTGTTTGTTATGAAGCAGCAGTACTGCTTTTTGTGATACTGATGCAATATGATTTATGTAGATCTATTATGATGCTATGATTTTGCTTCTGATACAATGATGCAAGTTAGTTTCTCCTTGCTTTGTTAATGCGATCTATTAAATCTCTATGACTATTGAATGCGGTATGATGTTTCATGATTAATACTGTGATAAGATAGGGTGATCACATAAGTCATGTTCCCCCCCAGTCGGATCCCCATGTCCTCCTTCCCCACTATCGAAAACTTGGTTCTGACAGCTCTCCCTTGAACGCCTCGGGTGAGACCTCATCTGCTTCGCAGACGTTGCTGAGTAGGGTAAAACCTGTTTGGGTCGGTGCTCAGGGAGATCGCGTTGCAGGATGTCGATAGAGCTAGAACCCCTGTCGAAGAGGATTTATTAGTGGGTTGTGCCAACAAATGGTTTCGTTGCCAGGAACAAGTTGCAACTAGGCGGGGGATATGTTCTAGCATTTGACTCTATCACAGATCGAGGATTGGTTTTATCAGAAGTTGCAAGAGTTTGCTAAAGCTGAAAACCAGAACCCAAAATTGTCAACAAGTCAATGGATGGCTAGATATATCCATGATGGTCCTCATGAGTGGTACTTTTGTGAATTTTCGGTACTCTTGCATGAATGGTTGACCAAATTTGCTGAGTGGAAGACAAATTTCCAAGGAGGAGAGTCAACATCTTGGACCCCAAAATTGATCCAGGCACTGCAGGAAACTAGCAACAAGGCATCGCAGGTAGCTGAGGTATGTTTGGATAGTATCTTAGAGGGATACATCACTAAATTTGTTGTTGATACTAATAAATCTTTTAGCGAAGCAGAAAGGGAATTTTTCAGTGGACCCCGTGGCTGGTTCTTATTGTCGCTACAACTGTTAATTAAGCAACTAGTCTATGAAAAGGGTATCCTAAAGATGGACCAAGAGTAGTGGACCTCTGGTTGTGGGGGATGTAGGCATTGCGACTGAAAGGGGGGAAATGCATAAGGAAATAAGGGGTAGATGGGCATGTGTTTTGGTGAGAATATAAAGGTCGTTGAAGAAACAAGTAGTTGTACGAGGGGAGGAGCAAGGTTTCGAGAAAAGAGGTAGAGGACAGGAGAATGTACTGCTGAAGTCGAAGTGTGATACCGTGAAAAAAAACCACACGAGACGAAGCGACCTTTCTGTGATGACGAGGATATACAAGCCCAGGCTACACCCAGAAGAACGACAGGATCAAACCCCAGCAATAGCGTGCCTACCCCTCTGTGCACTACTCCACCACAAGGAAGGAACACACATTCTACGTCGACTTACCCGACGTGTCAACAACAGTCTAGTAATAGAGCACCATCAGGAGGAAGAAGGCCCAGGATGGCGGGCAATGAGATGAAGTTGCCAATATTCAATGGAAATGGCACTAATGATCCAGAATAGTACTAGTTCTTATGTGAAGCTATCTGGACTGCTCAGTTTTGACAAACCATCGATGATGATGTCAAGAAAAGTCAGCTAGCCACTACTCTAAGGGGCCGCGCATTGGAATGGTTTATGAGATTAACATGAGTGCCACAGGGAGGTACTGTAAAAACATTATATGAGATCATAATAGGGCTATTTGAGGAATCTAAGAAGCCAAATTCCAAAGCTCAATACATTACTGAATTGAAAGAGATAAAAAAATTCCCCAATGAAACGATTTGGGATTTTGATCAGTGATTTAAGACACTGATGGCTCAGGTTAGTTTTTAGATGAGCAATGTTCAGCATAAAGAATGGTTCATTGTAATGCTTGTCCCACATATTTGACAACCATTAATATAGCAAAAGATTGCGACACAGAGTGAGGCTCTGGAGAATGTTACCACCTAAGTTGTACTTAGTGGTTTTTTATCAAGTGAGCCTGGTGAACCGGACAAGGATAACTTGTTCAAACTTCAGAAGACCTGTGGAAGTACTTCTGGGAAGTGCTTGTTGTACTATATCACATGTTCATACCCCATGGGGGAATTGTAATAAATGTTCTAGCATGATAGTGTCTGTAAAAGACTCGGTCTCTTAGACTTTATCTGTCAATCTGATCAGCCCAGGGTGTTTTTTTCCCTTGGTTATTATTGGTTGTTGAACAAACGACTGATAATTTCTGAGTTTTTCACTCCATACCTCCAAAGTTGGGGTGGTCGGCTTGGTATTTAGGCCTATTGAGGTTATTAGAGTCTATGTGTCAATGTATAATCATGCTAGACATCATTTTTGAGTCATATGAACATGTCTAAGTCCCCCTAGGTGTTTTTATATTTTTCAATTTTTTAGTTTTTTCAGTGTTTTTTATTAAAATTTAATTTTTCCAAAACTTAGGCTATTTTTTAATAGTTTAATTGGAAAATATGATTTTGTAATAAAAGTGGGCCAAATAATTGGTTTCAATCATGTAGGTGCTCATTTTCAAGCTAAGAGCACCATGTAAACCCATGGTCCCACTATTTCCTAGTTTTGAGTGATTTTCCATCACTCAGGTCAGAAAGCCCCAAAAATCAATTATTGATTATTTTAATTAATAAATTAATGAATAATGGAGCAAATCCAAAATCAATAACTCAGTGGATTCTCAACCGATTTGAATGAAATCAATCAGATCTGGAGCAGATTGACTGGATTTGACAAATCCTTGACTGAAGGAGGTGATCAAATCAGATCCAAAGTTGATCTTCAACATCCTTTATGGGGAATTTCACCCTCCCTCTCTCATCAATAGGTTTTGGCTCATCTGGATGAGTTTTGGTGGATGCTTCAGTCAACAGGTTGAGGTCTCAGTCAGATCAGCTCTCCGATTGACAATTGCACTCAGTGAGACTCAGATTTGGCTCAGTTAGACACAGATCAGGCATTGATGGACTCTCCATCAACATATTTGGTCTATCTCATTGGGATTTGGGCCCCCCTAGGTTGGATCTCCTGGTTTTTGTATATATCCAGGCACAACCTCCTCTTCCATAAAGTGAGAACTGGGATTGAGGTGATGCTGCTATTGTATTACTGTAATTATTCATTTGAAATAAATAAAAGCTTTGAAGGAAATACGGTGTGGTGCCAATACATGTGTGGATGATTATTGCCATTGTTTTACCGAGGTAACCTATATCTGTGGTCATTTTTTGCTAATTTCTTGTAGATCTGTGGTTAAGATTGGTAATTAGATTATTACAATCTTGATAGGAAAGGTGTTGTTCAATAAGTTTATTGACTGTCACTCTCCTTGGATGCATGTTTATAGATCTATATTTAGCATGTCCTATAAGCTTATATGCATGCTATCTTGAATCTCTTTGTATGTACTAATCGGATCTCACAAGTTTCTTGGCAAGTTCTTTGATTTCATCTGAGTTACAGGTTCATACTTTGGAGAGGATGCTGATCTATTTTTCTTCTTCATTCTCCTCAAAACATTTCAAATGCATAGTCCCTCAACATTCCACCTAAAATCTCTACTGTGGATCTTCAAGGAAACCATCACTTTTCTCCTCTTCTTCCTCCCTCAAAATCAACACTTTACCCGGTTACTTGGTTCAGTTCATAGCCGTGATTTCATTTGGATCTGTTTCATCAAAGTAAAATATACATAGATCTGATATTTCATAGCTCATATCCTATATCTTTCACTTAAAAAAGTTTCACAAGCATTCTAGATCTAGCTTTAGGGAAATCGTCCTTTTACATGAATTTTAAAGAAAACTTGTAGATCACATGCATTAGATTTCCTTTCGCTGTTATAAATTTAATATTCTACAATATCAGTGCACTTTCATTGGCTGCACAAACAGAAAGACAAGATCCCAAGGAAAGCTTGCTTTCCTTGGTTCCCTTTCGTTGTTTTAGCTAGTCTTAACTTCATTTTTTCTGAGATAAGGTAGGCTGATCCAAAGGTACTCTTAAAGTTCTTTTGGGAATTTGTTATTCTAACATGCTCACTATATTTTAGCAGTTTTGACAGAAAATAAAGGAAGATGCTGTCCGAAGTGGCTTTTGGAGCATTCAAATCCCCCCATTGGTGTCCCTTTTTTCACAAAATTCCTAAAATTTTTGTATAATTGTAATATCTTGGTTTCAGCCTGTATAAGGACCAAGAAATTTCTGATATATCAGTTCTCTGATATTTTAACCGCTTCTAATAAAATTATTCTTCGAATAGGCTCTTTCGATCCCATTCCCCATCCCCCCTGGGGGGATTCGCGTCAGTGTCCTTTTTGTTATTTTTGCTCATTTCTTTTCAAACTAGTATTGATATAATATGTAGGGTAGTATAATATATTTCATTATTAATTCCATACTCCATATCTTACATTTCAAAGTAATCGTAATACTTACCCCATGATTTCCCGATTGACCCGAAAGGGGAAAGAGATTTGTGGTAGGATTAATTAAGAAACTAGGATTGTGTATCTGTTTGATTTTTTATATAATTTTTTTATTAGCAACTATAAAATTAACCCCTCCTTGATTCCGCAATTGAGATCCACTTGGATCGAAAGAGGTTCTTGGAGGCTTTTCTTTTAAACAAGAACATCCAGTTTAAAACTTACTAAAATTGACAAGACTCCAGTGTGTATGCTCTGCCCTTGGCTGCGGTTCATCTGATCAGTCAAGCTGTATCAAAAGCACTTGGTTGACTAGCATAATTAGGACTCACCCTCCCCAATTGACAAACCATCAGGTGAAAATCCAACACCTAGATCAAACCTCTACGGTGGCAAAATACCCAAAGGAAGTGGGAACTTCTGAAAAGTGACCTTGGGGCGCCGATCTCTGTCACACCCTAATGGGTGCATTATGAACAATAGCCCCAGAGACTCCATTTCATCCCACATATTCCTTGCGGGTAGCCGTGAAGGTTTAGTTTTGGGCATACTCCAAGTACTCTCGGGTATATCTGGAGTCCCCCCTTTGCCTAATTTAGTCAACTCATACTTCACATTTAACTTAAAACATACCAAGAGGCAATCGCAAAACTTTCACTCCAAGCACATGCAAGCACATCGATCTTATTGATTTGACTCCATTCTAAGGCACTGGCCATTTTTTGCTTTATATATATATTGTGTCTAAACATTGTGCTTTCGTGTGTTCATCTTTTATATCTTGCCATCTTTGATTATCTATAGTTAAACTGTAAACTCCTAAGAAAATCATTCAATTTAACATCACAACACTAAGTAATCATCCTTAGTAGCTTAATAGGGTCTACCCCCCTTGGCTTCGTTAGGAGTTGAGCCTAAACGGAGGAGTCAAGAACAAGGTGGCATCCTTGACTCGAGACTTGCCCCCAAGGACACACCGAGTGGCTTGAATATTTTTGCCATGTGACCCAAGTGTGTGAAAGGCACAACACTTTTTGGCGCCATTTCTGGGGATAAATCTTTTTATTCCTGAGTATGACTTAGCTTAACTTTTTTCTAAACAACTAAAAAGATAAAAACTTTTGATTGATCTAGTCTTTAAAAAACATAAAAATTAAAACTCGATCCATCTGGTGACTCCACTGTCTAACATCCCTTCAAGAATTTCTACCCGAAGAAATTGCCGACAATTATTCAATCCTCTCCTTGATCCTGAAAGGTTTATTAGGGAAGTATTGAATAGGCAGACTTCTCGTAGAAACCTCGAATATTTAGGAAACCAATCCCTCTCAGATATCCATCACATATTTGTAGAGAGTCATGTTCACTAATCTCAAGAAATGATGGAATTTTACAAACCCCTTGACTTTTCTCAGATAGCAGGTATTCCTCATTACATTCCAAATGATGCTATCAAGAAGCTCCCCAGGTTCGAGGGAAATAATGCTACCACTGCCAAGACTCATCTCCGAAAGTTTGAAAGCCACCTAGTCAGTTACTGCTATAATTTTGCCTCTAACCATGAAGATATCAAAATGAATCTCTTTGCTTTATCCTTAGAGGATGATGCTGCGGAATCGTATGAAAACCTTGGTGATGATTCATATAAAACCCTTAATGAATTCCTAGCAGGTTTTAAGAAGAAATGGGGGGAAAGGAAAGAACCAAGACATTTGCTTGCTGCCCTTCATAATATAAAGAAGATGGAGAATGAAACCATGGATGAATTTAATACTAAGTTCAGGCGTGTGGTTGCAGAGATCCCTAGAGAAATCAAGCCAAGGGATGCCTCCATCCTCATATACTACATCGAAGCTTTCACTGGTGATTTGAGGTACCAGTTAAGGGACAAAGAGCCGGCCGATCTAAAGACTACTCAAGAATTGGCTGAGAAAATAGAAAGGAATATGCAGTCTTCAGGCAAATCCAACATTCCAGGTTACACTAGGGGAAACACTTCATACAACGAAGAAAAGGGAAAAGCCTTTGAATCAGAAGAAAAGGGAGCCTCTAAAGACCGTATGGAAAAGATAACTAGCATGTTTGAAAAAATGATGACTAGTCAGGACCAATTCATGACAAACCAATCTATGCAATTGAATAAAATCCAAAACAGAATAGTCACACCGGAGAGAAATAGTGGACCTAGGAATTTTCATCCAAAACAGAATCAAGTGTATAAAAGAAGTTTCCTCAGCAAGAGCATAGGACCAAACCAGTTAGACTCAACTAACCTGGTAGATGAAGTAATTCCATGGTGTAGACCTTGTGAGCAATTCCAACCAGAAAGCACTTGCTACATAGAAAACCAGGTTATAGAACATGGGATGGCGGAGGTCAGTAATTAGGAAACAAATTCAAGAAAGCCTGACCATATATACATGGTAGGCTAGGCCTACCCTTTGTCACCATCTAAATAGTACAAGCCTGAGGATGAAACCATTGCAGAATCTTATAGTGAAACTTATGACAAAAACTGTAATATACATGATGGGACTCCTGTGTGTTCTCCATATAATGATGACAGTCTGGAAGGTTTACTACCTTGTGACCTTTTCTCTGAAGAAGATAAGTATGAAAATGAGGACAAGTATAGCTTGGAGCATGATACAAGTGACGAAGACTCCCTTATCCCCGACAAAGATGTTGATGAGGAATACTGGATATTCATGGAAAATCCAGTCTATGACATGAATAAAGAGGAAAATAATGAACCAGAAACTTTTGATGGTTTTGTTGATGGCATATCTAAGGAAGAGAGCATGGACCATGTGGCCTTGGGAAACTTTGATATAAAAAAGGAGCATGCAGTTTATCCACATGATCAGTCTCAGACATATATCAATATCAGTAATGAAGACAAAGAGAACTCAATATCGGAACCTAATATCAGCAATGGGGAATCCATCACATTTAAGATAGATGATGGTGATGACTATTGGGATTTTTGTGGATATATTATTAAGAATCCTATCTATGCTATATCCAACAAGGGGAGTATCTGTTTAGAGATTTGTGGAAGTCCAATCCACTATACTTCCATAGAGGGAAGCATAAATCTGGAGACCTTGGAAAATCCTAGTATGGAAAGGCAGCATTAAAAAATCTTATATGATCATTTAGAGTCATATCATGCAGAGCCGCACAAGGGTATAAGTAATGAAGACATGGAGAAGTAGTTTTGTGAAAAGACAGATGTGATGCAGTTATTAGAATATCAGTCTCAACTATCATCTTCACATATAGAGTTTCCTCATGACTTGGAGCTACTTGGGGCTTATATAGTGAATTATCATCCGATGAGCCTTGATGATCAATATGATGGTGTAGTCAATCTACCTCATCATTCCAATTTGTACATCAACCCTATCCAGACATGGATAGAAGTATCCTGCGCAAGCACTTACCAGTTTGGGAGGAAGTTTGAAGACATTATTCATGCCTATGATTTCCCATTCATCTCGCCCCTTCTGGATCATCACGCAGGTTTTCATTTTCTGAATAAAGTATCCTTACTTTGGAAGGTAACCAAAGACAAGGAAAAAAAAATTATGTTAATAAAATTCTTAGGTGGTTACAATTGGATTTCTGATTACACTTAACCCTTTTTATGTCATTCTTAGAGTAGGAAAATAAGCTCCTTGAAAGAGAGCATTTATTTTCTGCATTTATATTTTATACTTAGTGATAATAAAACTTTGCTTCTTTTAGTTAGTTACATTTATTTTGTTTAAATAAATCAGCTTAATGGTTCATTTGGTTTTTTTATAAAACTTGTGCTACTGAGGTTTTTCTTGTCAAGTTGAGATGTTTTTACAGGGTATATCAACCAGATATTGTGGTGTTCTCGTATCCTCTCCTTGCCTCAAAGACTAGATCGAGCACACGTCCCACAGTTGGAGCCATAATGTTACCACCTAAGTTGTACTTAGTGGTTTTTTATCAAGTGAGCCTGGTGAACCGGACAAGGAAAACTTGTTCAGACTTCAGAAGACCTGTGGAAGTATTTCTGGGAAGTGCTTGTTGTACTATATCACATGTTCATACCCCATGGGGGAATTGTAATAAATGTTCTACCATGATAGTGTATATAAAAGACTCGGTCTCTTAGACTTCATTTGTCAATCCGATCAGCCCGGGGTGTTTTTCCCTTGGTTATTATTGGTTGTTGAACAAACGACTGATAATTTCTGAGTTTTTCACTCCATACCTCCAAAGTTGGGGTGGTCGGCTTGGCATTTAGGCCTATTGAGGTTATTAGAGTCTATGTGTCAATGTATAAGCATGCTAGACATCATTTTTGAGTCATATGAACATGTCTAAGTCCCCCTAGGTGTTTTTATATTTTTCAATTTTTTAGTTTTTTCAGTGTTTTTTATTAAAATTTAATTTTTCCAAAACTTAGGCTATTTTTTAGTAATTTAATTGGAAAATATGATTTTGTAATACAAGTGGGCCAAATAATCGGTTTCAGTCATGTAGGTTCTCATTTTCAAGCTAAGAGCACCATGTAAACCCATGGACCCACTATTTCCTAGTTTTGAGTGATTTTCCATCACTCAGGTCAGAAATCCCCAAAAATCAATTATTGATTATTTTAATTAATAAATTGATGAATAATGGAGCAAATCCAAAATCAATAAATCAGTAGATTCTCAACCGATTGGAATGAAATCAATCAGATCTGGAGCAGATTGCCTGGATCTGACAAATCCTTGACTAAAGGAGGTGATCAAATCAGATCCAAAGTTGATCTTCAGCATCCTTTATGGGGAATTTTGCCCTCCCTCTCTCCTCAATAGGTTTTGGCTCATCTGGATGAGTTTTGGTGGATGCTTCAGTCAACAAGTTGAGGTGTCAGTCATATTAGCTCTCCGATTGACAATTGCACTTAGTGAGACTCAGATCTGGCTCAGTTAGACACAGATCAGGCACTAATGGACTCTCCATCAGCATATTTGGTCTATCTTGTTGGGATTTGGGCCCCCCTGGGCTGGATCTCCTAGTTTTTGTATATATCCAGGCACAGCCTCCTCTTCCATGGAGTGAGAACTGGGATTGAGGTGCTGCTGCTATTGTATTGTTGTAATTCTTCATTTGAAATAAAGAAAATCTTTGGAGGCAATACGGTGTGGTGCCATTACATGTGTGGATGATTATTGCCATTGTTTTACTGAGGTAACCTGTATCTGTGGTCATTTTTTGCTAATTTCTTGTAGATCTGTGGTTAAGATTGGTAATTAGCTTATTACAATCTTGATAGGAAAGGTGTTGTTCAATAAGATTATTGACTGTCACTCTCCTTGGATGCATGTTTAGAGATCTATATTTAGCATGTCCTATACACTTATATGCATGTTATCTTGAATCTCTTTGTATGTACTAATTGGATCTCACAAGTTTCTTGGCAAGTTCTTTGATTTCAGCTGAGTTACAGGTTCATACTTTGGAGAGGATGCTGATCTAGTTTTCTTCTTCATTCTCCTCAAAAAATTTCAAAGGCATAGTCCCTCGACATTCCACCTGAAATCTCTACTGCGGATCTTCAAGGAAACCAACACTTTTCTCCTCTTCTTCCTCCCTCAAAATCAACACTTTACAAGGTTACTTGGTTCAGTTCATAGCTGTGATTTCATTTGGATATGTTTAATCAAAGTAAAATATACATAGATCTGATATTTCATAGCTCATATCCTATATCTTGCACTTAAAAAAGTTTTACAAGCATTCTAGATCTAGCTTTAGGGAAATCATCCTTTTGCATGAATTTTAAAGAAAACTTTTAGATCACATGCATTAGATTTCCTTTTGCTGTTATAAATTTAATATTATACAATATAAGTGCACTTTCATTGGCTGCACAAAAATCAAGCCAAGATCCCAAGGAAAGCTTGCTTTCCTTGGTTCCCTTTCGTTTGTTTTAGCTAGTCTTAACTTCATTTTTTCTGAGATAAGGTGGGCTGATCCAAAGGTAATATTAAAGTGATTTTGGGAATTTTTTATTCTAACATGATCAATTTATTTTAGCAGGTATGAAATAAAAGAAAGGAAGCTTCTATCCAAAGTGGCTTTTGGAGCGTTCAAATCCCCCCAGGGGTCTCCCTTTTTTCACAAAATTCTTAAATTTTTTGTATAATTGTAAGATCTTGGTTTCAGCATGTATAAGGACCAAGAAATTCCTGATATATCAGTTCTTTGATATTGTAACCACTGTTAATAAAATTATTCTTCGAATAGGCTCTTTTGAGCCCATTCCCCATCCTCCCCTGGGGGGATTCGCGTCGGTGTCCTTTTTGTTATTTTTGCTCATTTATTTTCAAACTAGTATTGATCTAATATGCAGGGTAGTATAATATATTTCATTATTAATTCCATACTCCATATCTTACATTTCAAAGTAATCGTAATACTTACCCCACGATTTCCCGATTGACCCGAAAGGGGAAAGAGATTTGTGGAAGGATTAATTAAGAATCTAGGATTGTGTATCTGTTTGATTTTTTCTATCATTTTTTTATTAGCAACTATAAAATTAACCCCTCCTTGATTCCCCAATTGAGATCCACTTGGATCGAAAGAGGTTCTTGGAGGATTTTCTTTTAAACAAGAAAATCCAGTTTAAAACTTACTAAAATCGACAAGACTCCAGTGTGTATGCTCTGCCCTTGGCTGCGGTTCATCTGATCAGTCAAGCTGCATCAAAATAACTTGGGTGACTAGCATAATTAGGACTCACCCTCCCCAATTGACAAACCATTAGGTGAAAATCCAACACCTAGATCAAACCTCTACGGTGGAAAAATACCCAGAGGAAGCGGGAACTTCTGAAAAGTGACCTCGGGGCGCCGATCTCTGTCACACCCTAATGGGTGCATTATGAACAATAGCCCCAGAGACTCCATTTCAGCCCACATATTCCTTGCGGGTAGTCGTGAAGGTTTAGTTTTGGACATACTCCAAGTACTCTCGGGTATATTTGGAGTCCCCCCTTTGCCTAATTTAGTCAACTCATACTTCACATTTAACTTAAAACATACCAAGAGGAAATCACAAAAATTTCACTCCAAGCACATGCAAGCACATCGATCTTATTGATTTGACTCCATTCTAAGGCACTGGTCATTTTTTGCTTTATATATATATTGTGTCTCAGCATTGTGCTTTTGTGTGTTCATCTTTTATATCTTGCCATCTTTGATTATCTATAGTTAAACTGTAAAATCCTAAGCAAATCATTCAATTTAACATCACAACACTAAGTAATCATCCTTAGTAACTTAATAGGGTCTACCCCCCTTGGCTTCATTAGGAGTTGAGCCTAAATGGAGGAGTCAAGAACAAGGTGACAGCCTTGACTCAAGACTTGCCCCCAAGGACACACCGAGTGGCTTGAATATTTCTGCCACGTGACCCAAGTGTGTGAAAGGTGGCAACAGAGACCGCGATGAAACTGAAAGCATCACCAGTAGGAGAAACTATCGTTGGAATGAATTAGATTCAGGCACGGCTGGCCAACCTAACGTTGCAACTGTAAGACATCAAAAAGGCCAAGGAGGATTGCGATGATCTTTGGTGTACCCATTGCCATGTAGGCGGACATACCAAGGAGACATGTCCTAATTTTTGAAATTATTTGCTATCAAGAGCCCCTAATCCGTGGAGTAGTGCTGGTGCACCATGGTGTCGTATCTTCCAGGTCTATGGGCATCAGCATGAGAACTATGATTACATGCAAAAGATGGTCACCAAAGCAGAGATCTTGTACTGTACATTCTGTCGATCAGTTGGACATGATGACATGAACTGTCGTGCTTATGATTTGCTCCAAGAAAGGACTTATGATTCATACTTTGTGAAAAGGGAGGAACCCCGGACAGCGCAAGCACCGCCGCAAGTAGCGCAACCAGCAGTACAAGTACCATACACACTACCTCCTCCATTACAATTTGTCCGTGCGCAACCTCAGCCATGATTTGCGCCACAGCCGCAAATATTCATACAACCGCAGTATAACTAGGTGCAGTGACCATAGTATAATCAGCCACAAGCTGCGCAATATGTTCAGCAGTAGCTGGCTCAGCCGTAGTCCCAATAGGAAGGAACCCATGGAGGATTTTGTGGAAGCTTTAGGGGTCGAAACAGAGGTTTTGGTTGAGGAAGTGGATGAAGTCGGGAATCCATTTAGTGTTATACATGTGGGATATTTGGGCACTATCAGAGAGAATGTCCTCATGCACAGTGTACATATTGTGTATCCAGTAATCATAACGTCGAAAATTGTCCTCAGTTGATCGTAAAATGGCAGGCTAGCCATATTCCCCAATTGCAGAACACCCAGAATCAGAATCAACCTCTCTTCCAGGTACAAAATCAACCACCCTTACAAGGTCATATCCCACTGCCGAATCAGACTTTGACTCAAAATCCACCTAGGCTCAGAATATACCAATGAATCAAGCTACGAATCAACCAAGAGCTCAAGCCCAGAACTTGCATCAAGGACCGATAGTTGCAGCAATCCATGCAGAACCAAGGATGAATGATGTTGATGTCGAGATTGTCACTCGTGCTAGTGTAACAATTGTGATGATGGACCATGACAACTTGTTCGACTTGCTGGCAAGAAAAAGGTTGCATTTGATATTGCAACAAAAAAAGACACTTTCTTTGAAGCGAAGCAGGCGATTAGAAGGAATCCAGGTAAGATGCCAGTTATTGACATGCCTTTTACTTTTGACCCATCTGTAGAAGCAGGACCATCGTGGTAGCATGGCACTTTGCATAAGTTTTTTGAAAGTTGTCTATCGCTGGAAAAGGACTCAAACACCCTTGTCGAGCTTGAGACATTGTTGCACCTTTCGAATAAGAAAGTGAAGGATTCTGTTGTGAATTCCTTGCAAAAAAGAAAGACAGGCAAGGAAACAAGGATGAATATCCAGATTGGGGATTATGAGGTTGACTTAGTCATTCTAGACCTTGGATATGATGTCAACATTCTAACAAAGAAAACTTGGCAATAGATGGGGAAGCCAATGCTAGGATGGTCACCAGTGCAGCTGTGGTTAGCAAATTAGGTGAAGTTTCAGCCCATCAGTCGTGTTTCAAATTTGGTTGTTGACATTGAAGGTATGAAAACGTGTGCTGACTTTGATGTGATAGAAGTTGTAGAAGATGGTGGGTCCTATCCAGTGCTACTAGGAATTAGGTGGGCTAATGATAGCATGGAAGTTATCAACTTCAAAAACTGGGTGATGACGTTTGAGAACCAGGATGTTAGGTTCATTGCTCCTATGGACCCTCAAGAAGGATGACGCTATATTGAGACAGTGAAGGATGAAGTCAAGAGAAGTTGGGATCAGGCATACAACATCTCCAAGGACTACATCCATACCACTGTTGATGACGAACTTGGATGGCGCAACGCAATTTTTGCGTCCTCAGATTCTGATGATGCTCTAGAAAATTGGCATAATCGGTTACATGAGGTATCATTTCGGAAGTGTGGGTTCATTACGTAGTCTCTCTGACATGTTGCAATTGAGATGGTTAAGTTTCCCATTTATGAAGGAATGCTAAGACTCTGTGAGTTCTTTCAAGCATTTGAAAAGAAAGTGTTGGAACCACAAAGGATATTGGCTCTTGATGTAGCACTAAAGGCTACCGCTGGTGTGCGACACACAAACAGACGATCCACGACTGGGAGTAGTGCTGAAGATTGATGCTGGTCCATTTTGTTGATGTAGAGGTTTACCATGCTGGGAGATATGATGGAAAGAATGACCCTGCCAATCATTTGGTCAAATGTCAGATGTTATGGACATCACGACCCAGAGATGAGTGGGTTTACACTTTTGTTCATACTCTCGAAGAAATGCCACGGTCCTGGTATGTAGCAGCAGAGTTGCGCAGAACCATTACCACTTAGGAGGAGTTGTCAGTTCGCTTTGTGTAGATGTTTAACTTCTAGGACGCTGATGCTGAGGTATGTAATGCTTTACACACTACCCATGACATAGTACTAAAATTCACCCCTATCGCATACCCGGTTGATCCCCATGCAAATTGCTCCGTCCAATTCATTATGGTGTGCTATGACTTGTCCAGGGAACTTGAAGGCGATGAAGAGTTGTAGAATGTTAATATCCTGGAGTCTAAGGGAAATCACGGTGTTGCAGCTCCTGAAATACCGACAGACTCGATGAACCAACTACTGTGCATTGGGAAAATCGACATTTGGACGACAGAAAACCCAAAATTTGCCAATGTTGGGGACTATTGGGGTGAGGAAACAATAGCCAAAAATCATAGATCTACTGCATGAATTCCAGGATTTGTTCCCCACGTGGTTTTTTGAGATTAAGGGGATCCTTGGCGATTTGGGGGAAATGAAGATTCCACTCAAGCCGAATGCAAAACCAGTTCTCCAGAGGCCGTATAGACTAAAACTGCGATATAAGGATCACGTGAAAACTGAGCTTGATTGGATGATTGATGCTGGGATCATCAAGCCAGTAGAATAATTAGAGTGGATAAGCCCGATGGTGTTCTAAGACAAGAAGAATAGAGAAATATGCATCTGTGTCGATCTAAGAAAATTGAATGATGCATGTTTGCAAGACCCGTTCCTAACGCCTTTCACAGATGAAGTCCTGGAAGGCATAGGCAGCCTGGAGGTATATTCCTTCACAGATGGTTTTTTGGGCTACCACTAGATCCAGATCGCAAAGGAGGAACACCATAAGACCACATTAGTCACTGAGTGGGGTTGTTTCCAGTATACTGTCATGCCATTTGGGCTAAAAAATGCTCACATCGTATTCTCCCGTGTTGTTGTCACAGTCTTTAAGGATTTTATTCAGAAGTTCTTACAGGTCTATATTGATGACTGGACAGTTTACAGTTTGGCTAAAGACCACTTGGACAACCTATGACTAATGCTAGAATGGTGTTGACAGCATCATATTGCATTGAATTCCAAGAAATGTATTTGCTGTGCACCCTTCGGAATATTACTTGGGCACATCGTCTGCAAAGAAGGTCTTTTGGTAGATCTGAGAAAGATTGCGTTGATCCTCAGTTTACCACCATCGACAAATGTAAAAATGCTCTAAGCAACACTGGGCCACATAGGCTACTATCGCAAGTTTATCAGGGGATATGTTGCAATTACCACTCCTATGGAGAAACTGCTAAAGAAAGATGTTGCATTTGAATAGACTTAGGAATGTCAAGAAAGCCATGACACCTTGAAGGCCAAGATGGCCTCTGCATCCATACTATTTTTTCCCGACTGGAATAAGGAATTCCATGTGCACGTTGATGCCTCTTCTACTGCACTGGGGGTTGTTCTTGCACAACTAAGCGAAGGCGACTTGGATCATTCCATAGTGTATGCCAGCAGGAAGTTATCGTTTACTAAACAAAATTACACCATGACTGAAAGGGAAGACCTGGCGATGGTATATGCTCTACAAAATTTCAGGCACTATTTGTTGGGTGGACACTTTAAGATGTTCATCGATCATTCAACTTTACAATACCTAGTAAATAAGCCTATGTTGAGGGGGAGAATATGCAGGTGGTTGCTCTTGTTCCAAGAATTTGATTTTGAAATAGTGGTAAAGCCAGGATGGTTGAACACTGGCCCGGATCATCTGTCACTTATTGAGAATGGCCAAGAACCCACTAATATTGACGATGGGCTACCTGATGCACAATTATTCTGAGTTAAAATTGTAGATGATTACTATGGCCCCATTGTTCAATTTTTATCTACTGGAATAGCCCTTGCAGATATGGTGATTAGCCAAAAGAAGCAGCTGGTTGTCAAAGTGTCTAATTTTTTCACTCATTGCAGGATAGCTCTATAAACTTGGACTATATGAGATATTGCGACGATGCGTCTTACCGCATGAGCAGGGTCCCATTCTATAAGAAGCGCATGCAGGTGTTGTGGGATGTCACTATGGAGGTCGTGCCACTGCCCGTAAGGTGTTGCGTGCTGGGATTTGATGGCCCACATTGCATAATGATGCCACAGACTATGCCAGGAGCTGTGATGTATGCCAATGGTTTGGTAAACCATCGCGGAGAGACGAGATGCCGCTAGTACCACGGGTGACTTTGCAACCATTTGATAAATGATTCATTGACTTTGTGGGTCCTATCAATCTGCCAGGTAAGCGCACTGGCACCCGTTATATTATCACTGCAACTGACTACCTGAATCGATGGGTGGAGGCTGCACCAGTCCTTGATTGTACTGCCATAATAGTAGCATGGTTTATTTTTGAGAACATTGTGATGCACTTTGGGTGTCCTTGAATCTTGATGAGCGACCAAGGTAGTCACTTTGTCAACTAAACGATAAAAGCGCTAACTGAGGAGCTTCAGGTACAACATAAGTGAAGTACTCCCTACCATCCGCAGGAAAATGGCACTGTTGAGGCCTTCAACAAAATTTTGGAGACAACATTGACCAAGGTATGTAACATCAACTGCGATGACTGGGATCTAAAAATTCCTGCAGTTTTATAGGCCTATCGTACTACCTACAAACGGATCACAGGTCACACACCGTTTAAGTTGGTTTATGGGCAAGAGGCAGTCATGCTGATGGAGTACATCGTTCCAGCTTGTGCATTGCTGCAACAACGGGCATGGTGGATGCAGAGGCATTAGAAGCACATGTTTCATAGCTGATTCAGCTTGATGAGGATCACTTCATTGCAGGATTCCAGCAACAGTTTGTGAAAGATTGACAGAAGGAATGGCATGATCACCATATTAAGCACAAACAGTTCACGGTAGGAGATTTGGTGTTGTTATATGACAGTAAGTTTATCAAGCATCCAGGTAAGTTACAAATGCACTAGCTAGGTCCCTATCTTGTTCAGTCTATTACCTCTGGAGGCTCCATGTAGTTGCAGCAATTAGATGGTGTCATGTTACCAAAGCTCATTAATGGGAGTTGCTTGAATCCCTATAGAACGAGGTCGATGTGTTAGGTCAAAACGAGCAACATTAACATAATAATGCGCCAGAAATAAACATTATCACAAGAAACTACATATAGACACACAATATACCCTGGAAACCCCATGTGGGAAAACCAGCACCAATGAAGATCTTCATTACATGGCCAAAACCAATCATCCAGGCCAAGCGAGCTAGTCACCTCTCACCTCCAGGCTATTTTACAATGGAGCCTCCTCAAGCCTTATAAAGGATTAATCACATGCAATACCATGGGACAATACCATGGGCTACAACAAACCATGTGCTAGACCTAAACCAACTTTGACTCGATCTCAAGTCAAGGTTAACCCTAACAATCCCCCCTTTAAACTTGACTTGGAGTAATCACCAACTCCCCTCAAATATTTACTGAGGAATCTTACATACACCCCCCTATCACCTAAGTCTATCTCCCAACTTTATCGGTTAGTTACCAGGGGTATGCATGCCTTACTAGGTCTTACAGCCATATGCCCATTTACATGCAAACCGCTCCATTACATTTATTTTTTCATGTGCCTTCATGGTGACTACACCATCACCATCCGTTACTTCATCCTCTCGCTTTCCATGCTCGCTTCCTTGCTCGCCTTTTACCATGCTCCCTTTGTACCTACATCCAAACTCTATCATTGATGTCCATATAAAGAAAAATCCATCTACCGGATTACATGGGTCATCGGCCATTGTAACCGCCAGTTCTCTAGGAATTCTCTTCACATAAATGGCTCATCAATATTGGTCCCAAAACCGAGATTAAACCATCTCACATTTCTCCTGCAATCGAAGACTCAACCTCTTCGATCCACATCAAGCTAGGCTACGAGTACACGTGCCACCCTCGTACCTACCTAGTGGTTCATTCCACACTTGATGCAACATCCCTTCTTTGTGCATAAGAGGGATACCTTGTGCTTTTAGCATCCAGAGAAATCCAAACTTGCCTACAGCTAAGTTTCACATGGACCAAAAAATTACTGTTAGGGTGTCAGGTACCACCGAACATGCACCCCACAATTTGATTCAACATAGAAACACCAACGAGCATAACCAAGCCAAACCATGGCTCTGATACCAGTTGTTAGGTTAAACGAGCAACATTAACAATATAATAATGAGCGAGAAATAAACATTATAACAAGCAACCACATATAGACACACAATATACCCTGGAAACCCCATGCGGGGAAAACTAGAACCAATGAAGATCTTCATTATATGGCCAAAACCGGCCATCCAGGCCAAGTGAGCTAGCCACCACTCACCCCTAGGCCACTTTACAATGGAGCCTCCTCAAGCCTTATAAAGGCTTAATCACATGCAATACCATGGGACAATACCATGGGCTACAACAAACCATGTGCCCAAACCATGTGCTAGACCTAACCATCCTTGACTCAATCCCAAGTCAAGGTTAACACATGCAATACCATGGGACAATACCATGGGCTACAACAAACCATGTGCCCAAACCATGTGCTAGACCTAACCACCTTTGACTCGATCTCAAGTCAAGGTTAACCCTAACAATCCCCCCTTTAAACTTGATTTTGAGTAATCACCAACTCCCCTCAAGTATTTACCGAGGAATCTTACATACACCCCCCTATCACCTAGGTCTATCTCCCAACTTTACCGGTGAGTTACCAGGGGTATGCATGCCTTACCAGGTCTTACATCCATATGCCCATTTACATGCAAACCGCTCCATTACAATTTTTTTTCATGTGCCTTCATGGTGACTACACCATCACCATCCGTTACTTCATCCTCTCGCTTTCCATGCTCGCTTCCTTGCTTGTCCTTTTCCATGCTCCCTTTGTACCTACATCCAAACTCTATCATTGATGTCCATATAAAGAAAAATCCATCTACCGGATTACATGGGTCATCGTCCGCTGTAACCGCCAGTTCTCTAGAAATTCTCTTCACATACATGGCTCATCAATCTTGGTCCCAAAACCGAGATTAAACCATCTCACATTTCTCCAGCAATTGAAGACTCAACCTCTTCGATCCACATCAAGCTAGGCTATGAGTACACCTGCCACCCTCGTACCTACCTAGTGGTTCATTCCACACTTGATGCAACATCCCTTCTTTGCACATAAGAGGGATACCTTGTGCTTTTAGCATCTTGAGGAATCCAAACTTGCCTACAGCTAAGTTTCACATGGACCAAAAAATTACTGCTAGGGTGTCGGGTACCACCGAACATACACCCCACAATTTGATTCAACATAGAAACACCAACAAGCATAACCAAGCCAAACCATGGCTCTGATACCAGTTGTTAGGTCAAAACGAGCAACATTAACATAATAATGATCCAGAAATAAACATTATCACAAGCAACTACATATAGACACACAATATACCCTGGAAACCCCATGTGGGAAAACCAGCACCAATGAAGATCTTCATTACATGGCCAAAACTGGCCATCCGGGCTAAGCGAGCTAGTCACCGCTCACCTCTAAGCTATTTTACAATGGAGCCTCCTCAAGCCTTATAAAGGCTTAATCACATGCAATACCATGGGACAATACCAAGGGCTACAACAAACCATGTGCCCAAACCATGTGCTAGACCTAAACCAACTTTGACTCGATCTCAAGTCAAGGTTAACCCTAACACGATGATGCACACCACCTGAAGTGCAAAAAAAAAACATTTCTAAGTTCAACATAAAGAGGTGAGCCTTGGGAGCAAGGCTACGCAAAGAACATACAGTTGTTGGTAGTAGTTGGTTGACCATTCGCGACAGTTGCCGAGCTATGGGATGGTCAAATTAGGTAATAAATGCAGGTAGTTAAACCAGTTGGTTGACAGCGCTTGTTGAAATGACCCGCATTAATGGGTGATCCGACCATTAGCCGCATAAGATCATTGACAGATTTGGCGTCATTAATACTCAATTTGGCAATAATGGTGCAGTTAGATTTGGTAATGATGGATCTGGAATTAGAAGTGGCTATAAAACACCGCGCGGGAGGCATTGGTTGGCATTATTCAGTTGTAAGAGACAAAGTCGAAGGTGAATTTGGTGTAGAGTATTGAGCTAAGTGTTGAGCATAGTTTGTGTTGTCAAGTGTCTCTTTTAGTTTTTTGGGGTAATGGATGTTGAGCAGCCTTGATGCCATTGAAATTTTGAGTGAATACGAGTCCCTTGTTCGGCCCACGGTTGTAGAAGAGGAAGTTATGAGTATGCTAGTGGGTTTGTCATCCATTCCAAAGTCGAAATGATAGGCTCAAAGACCCAGTCTGACACCCCCTGAGAAGCGGCAAACTCACACCTCTCTGCGAATGCAGGGAGAAGGCACTGCCCAGATGGGGCCATCGAGCTTAGGAGCAGTTGAGTCTACGGCACCCTGAGGTTTCTCGGTGAATGATATTTTGGGATACGTTGCTCCCACATGTCCAGGTGTTAAGCCATGGTAGCTGTCGAAAAACTAGAACTACCCACCCAAGTTGCCACCACTACCAAAAGGGATGACATGCTCCATAGATATCATCCCTACATTTATTAGGCCCAAGTTCGACGGCAAATGAATTACTTGCTGTTGCTTAAATATTTTCGGGACAAGCCCTATGAGTATGTTACGACAGCACCTGGTGGCCCCGTTCAGCGAATTCCGAAGCCATGGGCTAGTGGCTTAGAGAAATTTGGATTGTTGGGGTTCATCAATATGCCCCACTTTGGCCGTTTGAACGAAGCACATGCATGTGTAAAGCAACTGTTGGCATGCTTCCATGGAGGGACGCTTTGGATGACTACGCCGATCCCGGTTACTATCGACTTAATTGCCAGCATTATTGGGTTGCCTAAGGCTTGGGAGGACCTAGCGCAATATATTCATGGACGAGATACAGATAAAAGGCTTGCGAAGCAGTTGAAGGAGCGCCAGGTTACAACAGGATGGTCGTGCCTATCGCATCGACAATATCAACTCGCAAATGGTGCGAATTGGTGCCAGAATTCTGGCTAGGAAAGTTGTTCACGGAAATCGACCTGTGTAATGAAATTCAGGGGTTATGGCCTATGCTCGAAAATGTGCAGAGGGAGTTCAGATGAATTGGTCATTATTTTTGTTAAATTAGTTGCTCATAGATGCACTCACTGCTCAGAGTGGGCATACCTTTTCTTATAGTTGGATTTTGATTCTAATCACCCTGGTTGCTTGGTTGGAGCCAGAGGACTACCAGCCAATGACGGTTGAGGAAACCAAGGTTTACCGTGGTGCCCACTACCAAAACTTGTGGTGGGTCAAAGAACCCAAATGCCAAACAGATTGTGTGATTCATTTTTGGATCTATTGGGAGGAACTGGAGGCGTCCACTATAGCTGTTCTAAGAATATATCCCTATACTATGGCAAAGTATCAGAGGATCATTCGGTTTGCTGTTGGACCCCACTCTGTTCATATTCAGGATAGGCATGATCCTGATAAACAGTGGCTGGCGTTGCCTTATAAGATTACCACAAAATATTTGGATGCAATTGTGCAAGAATGGTTGGGCGACTAGTGTGTCCCTGTGAGTCAAGAGGAGTTAGATAAGGAGATACCCCCTAAAGCCCCTTAAGACCCTATCCCGCCAGAATTAAAGGCCCATGACTCTGACAACGAGTCATCCATGGACCCTGAAGATGCAGCATAGCGGATGCGGGAGGAGACTTGCACCAAATGGTGACAGGAGTATGAGGCTGGCGGTGGTACTAAATCTGGATTAGAAGATCAATTGCAATGGCTTATCAAGGCCATCACGGGTTCCTCTACAGTTGTGACTATGACAATCCGTGAATCAAACCAGGTAGAATCTGGTATGGTAAGAGCTAAGCTAGAATCAATTTTTAATATTGTTTCCAAGCAACCATCGACCCAACTTCTATTGTAGGATAGCCCGTCAATCAACACTAAGCCCCAGGTTCGGAACGTGCAATTTCCCCTGACTGCAATCAACGTGGGTAATATAGAATGTTCTCAGCAGTTGCACCCCATCTAGAGTGTGACTCTGGACCTGAACAAGCTGTCCACTATAGAATTGGTTGAGTTGCAGCATGGCGCAACACTGGAGTTGGTGGCATGATAGCAGGCATTGACGGCGGGTTATGTTGAAGCCCAGGATTCTACTAAGCAGTTGAATAAGGATGCCGTGGAGCTACACTAGGTCCGTGTGTAGTTGGCCAAAGAAAAAATACAAGAAATAAACACACTCAAGGTGACACAGGCTGAGATGCAGCAGAGGACTGCTGCAGAGATTACGGATCTCAAGAAGGCGTAAGATCACCTGATTGTGGAGCAAGCGTAGTTGTGTGCGTGGTGTTATCATCAGATCTGCTCTAGCAAATTTCAATTTCTGGCAGCATTCAAATGTCAAAGTGACCACTCAGTTTGAAGGGCCTTCTCGCAGCACACCGTGGTGGATACATGGAATCGTCACAAAGAGAGAAAGGACCTGCTCCTCTTTTATGGAGAGCCTCTGATTTCTTGAAGTGGGAAGAGTTGTGTCCTTCTGAACTAGAACTTGGGCATGCATTGATGCGACTGGTCATAACTGGTCATGTCATGAATCATTCCTGTAAGGTCTAGTTTCTCATTCTGGCACATCATTTCTACCAGACATTTTACATGTCTTGATAGAGTGGACGTTCTTGTGGCCATTGTGGCAACACAAGTTGAATCATATATTGCAGAAGGGGATTTTTCGTTCCTGGCTCACTTGATGACAAGGAGCCTACAGAGGCCAAGAGCCAAGGGTTTGAAGTACAAATTACTAATGAAATGCTTGTGCCAGTATATGATTTCCATCATCAGGCACATTTCCCCTCTTCTTGTGTAGCTTCATCTTTGCTTGGTGTTCATACATAGTGCAACATGGCTACTTCAATCCCAATGGATCAGTACATGCAACAACATTCTCAAAATTTTCCTAGTATTCTCAATGTCCCAGCAGGTCATGGATTTAGCTGTATTGAGCACTTCCTATTGAAAAGAGTTTTAATAGGACCAGAATTCCAAGTTGAGATACCTATTTGGAATGGCCCGCCAAAGCAGTCACAAACTCAAACCATAAATGAAGATTCTAATTTCAATGAGAACAATGGATGTTGTTCACTACTGAACTGCACAATGGGCATACTCGTTTGAAGGCTAAACCTGATAGTCTTATTTGGTCACAGAATAGGCCCTACAGTAGGGGGGTCTTACTCAACTCAGTTGGGTTATCAGATGTTAATGACTGTACCGGTCCTGGTTTATGCTACCTCGGCAAGCAGGTAGTGGAAGGACTGTAGACTTGGTTCCAGTGGTGTGAGTTGAAGGACTTCTGTCCGTTCCTTTTCTTACCTTATGGGGCCTTTGGTTGGCACATAACACTTTTTTATTTGAGAGACGACCTCTACAAACGTTTCAGGGCAAGTAGCATACTGGACGATTCAGAGAGATATCTATATTCGGGATGATCACTACATACAATTTCTAGCTAATGTGGGTCCTAGCACCAATAACTGCAGAACTACTTGCACTTCGAGCGCTTATATGTTTGGTAGACCTCTGGCATATCAGTAAGCTACAGGAGCATTTTCGCTCAAATCTATATTGTTGATCAGCTCCAAAGGGGGTCTTGCCAATCGATGAGGAATTTTAATTCCTTGATGCTAATAATTGTATTTCTTAGTTATTAATTTTAGGGAGGATGAGTCAGGTCTAGAAGTTTTCAATAGATAAAGTTGGCTGTAACCGAATCTGCCTTGTCATACGCTTGAAGGATTTGAGGGATGATTCATAGCAAGATCTTAGGATCAGTTAGCAAGAATGTAGGATCTAAAACAAATATGTTTTGTTTCAAAAGCTATTTAGTCATTGTAAGCCTATGAGAATAGGGGGTTGGCATTTTTGAAGTTATGAAGATCCAGTTTTGATCACTCTCTGTATGACATAAAATACTCTACATCTTCAATACAGGTTCTACCTTGAATGAGTATGATTATGATTTGTCTGTGTGTGTTATGAATTGTGTTTCTTATAATTTATCATGTATATGGTCCATTGAATTCCGTTACAATGATTCTTATGTGGAAATACAATTATCCTTTATACTTTTAAAAAACAGAGGCAGTTTCATTTCATGACTTTATGATCGTATTTACTGGGATATTGGATCTTGTATCTTGTTTTATGTTATACAGTTCCTGTATGATTTCATGATTCTATTATAGCTCTCATGACATACCAGCCTAGTTCTTTGATAATTGTGTGATTTTCCAACAGCTTTGATTTCATACCAGCTTGGTTTTCATTTTGAGTTTATTGATTTATATTTTTTGAAAAAGATTTCCTTAAGCTTGAAACCCCTGTAGTCTAGGTTCAAATTTAGGGATAACATCTTCTGGCACTGTTTCTGGGGAGAGAGGAGTGAAGATATCTTCCCTGAGGAAGAATGAAAAATATTAGATCCAGCTCTTGATGGTGGACAGGAGCAAGGCATTAGTTTGACTACAGATTTATTCACCGAGCGACTCCATGTTTGAAGAATCCAGAGGTGATTTTACAAGATGTCAAAGCATTTTGAAACCATGTTGGCACAGAGATTTGCTCCGCTCAATTTCTCAAATGTTCCTGGATTTCCAAATACAATACCTATCATTGATGAATGGGGAGATTTTCTTCCGTGATTCCAAGAAAAGGAAGAGGACAATCCAGCACATCATGTAATTAAATTTCATCAATACATGGATCAGATGAGTATACATCATGAAGATGTAATGATGAAAATGTTTATGTATTCATTAGATGGTTGTGCGAGACAATGGTACAGAACTCTTCCTCCTTCTAGTATTTCCTCTTTGAAAGATTTTCATGATGCCTTTTATTCATATTGTAAGAGGATTTACCCAGCTGAGTGTCCTTTTGAGAAATGTTGTATGGGATATGCATTATATATCCAGGGTTTAGAAGTAGATTCTTCTAGTAGTAAAGATGAAGCTGGTGGTTATGCTATGAAGGAAGAAGATCCATTATCTTCCTCTAATTCTATTTTACATCAAGAAATTTTTCAAAATTTTGATATTAAAGTTGATGATAGCATCATAGAATAGAAATCTTCATCTTTAGAAATATATCAGAATGTTCCATTTTATGATGAAGAGAATGAAGTTCTATATTGGGATCAGCATCAACCGATTCACTCTGAAGATATGCCAATTTATGATGAGTATTCAGATGAAAAAGCGCAGATCCCTACATCACCTTTCATTGATTTGAGGAGCAGCCAATAGGTGTATGACAACTATGAATCAAATTTTGATGAGGAACAACTTTGTGTGGAAATCAACCATCCTGAATCCGTAGAAGACAGTGAGTAGCCATATTTGCAATTCAGTTTGCAGGTAGCTGAAAGTGGCAGCCATTATGAGGAAGAGGATATACAGAGATATTTTGATCTTCAGTAAGAGGTATTTCTTTATAGCTTCATTGATCCATTTGCTGATTATATGGAATCTTTGAGTAGCTCAAATGTCAGATTGTTTTTGTCAAATGGAGGTTGGATTTTCCCTTCTTTTGAAATGAATTTTGATATTCCATGGGTTCGTTTATTCATCATCTCCAAATCAGAAGTTTTACCAATTAGTCAAATATTTGTATGGCTTCATTGGAAACAGGATTTTACCTGATCAAAAGAAATCAGATGATTAGAATGGGAGCTGTAAATAAATAAACTTGATGCTTCAAGTATTTCTTTAAGTTTGTACAGTATGATCAGATTGTTGTGAGAGGACTAGTCAATTTGCAGATTAGTTTAAAGATTCAGTCAGTAGATTGTTTTCAAGCTTTTCAAGTAACAGAGACTTGTGATGAAGACTCCAGCCCAATGAAATGGAAAGGCACTTGGTCTACTTGTTCTTGGCAGCTCACAGGGAGCATGCCATCCCCAGACAAAGCCAGATGTTATCATCAGATCCGCTCCAGCAAATTTCAGTTTCTGGCAGCATTCAAATGTCAAAGTGACCACTCAGTTTGAAGGGCCTTCTGGTAGCACACTGTGGTGGATACATGGAATCATCACAAAGAGAGAAAGGAACTGCTCCTTTTTTATGGAGAGCCTCTGATTTCTTGAAGTGGGAAGAGTTGTGTCCTTCTGATCCAGAACTTGGGCATGCATTGATGCGACTGGTCATAAATGGTCATGTCATGACTCATGCCTGTAAGGTCGAGTTGCTTATTCTGGCACATCATTTCTACCAGACATTTACATTTCTTGATAGATTGGACGTTCTTGTGGCCCTTGCGGAAACATGAGTTGAATCATATATTGCAGAAGGGGATTTTTCGTGCCTGGCTCACTTGATGACAAAGAGCCTGCAGAGGCCAAGAGCCAAGGGTTTGAAGTACAAATTACTAATGAAATGCTTGTGCCAATATATGATTTCCATCATCAGGCACATTTCCCCTCTTCTTGTGTAGCTTCATCTTTGCTTGGTGTTCATACATAGTGAGGCATGGCTACTTCAATCCCAATGGATCAGCACATGCAACAACATTCTCAAAATTTTCCTAGTATTCTCAATGTCCCAGCAGGTTGTGGATTTAGCTGTATCAACCACTTCCCATTGAAAAGAGTTTTAATAGGACCAGAATTCCAGGCTGAGATACCTATTTGGAATGGCCCGCCAAAGCAGTCACAAACTCAAACCATAAATGAGGATTCTAATTTCAATGAGAACAATGGATGCTATTCACTACTGAACTGCATAATGGGCATACTCGTTTGAAGGCTAAACCTGATAGTCTTATTTGGTCATAGAATAGGCCCTACGGTAGGGGGGTATTACTCAACTAAGTTGGGTTATCAGATGTTAATGACCGTAGCGGTCCCGGTTTATGCTACCTCGGCAAGCAAGTAGTGGAAGGACTGCAGACTTGGTTCCAGTGCTGTGAGTTGAAGGAATTCTGTCAGTTCCTTTTCTTACCTTATGGGGCCTTTGGTTGGCACATAACACTTGTTTATTTGAGGGGTAACCTCTGTAAACGTTTCAGGGAAAGTAGCATACTGGATGATTCAGAGAGATATCTATATTCGAGATGATCACTACATACAATTTTTGGGTAATATGGGTCCTAGCACCAATAACTGTAGAACTACTTGCGCTTCGAGTGCTTATATGTTTGGTAGACCTATGGCATATCAGTCAGCTACAGGAGCATTTTCGCTCAAATCTATATTGTTGTTCAGCTCCAAAGGGGGTCTTGCCAATCGATGAGGAATTTTAATTCCTTGATGCAAATAATTGTATTTTTTAGGTTATTAATTTTAGGGAGGATGAGTCAGGTCTAGAAGTTTTCAATAGATAAAGTTGGTTGTAACCGAATCTGCCTTGTCATACGCTTGAAGGATTTGAGGGATGATTCATATCAAGATCTTAGGATCAGTTAGCAAGAATGTAGGATCTAAAACAAATCTGTTTTGTTTCAAAAGCTATTTAGTCATTGTAAGCCTATGAGAATAGGAGGTTGGCATTTTTGAAGTTATGAAGATCCAGTTTTGATCACTCTCTGTATGACATAAAATACTCTACATCTTCAATACAAGTTCTACCTTGAATGAGTATGATTATGATTTGTCTGTGTGTGTTATGAATTGTGTTTCTTATAATTTATCATGTATATGGTCCATTGAATTCCGTTACAATGATTCTTATGTGGAAATACAATTATCCTTTATACTTTTAAAAAATAGAGGCAGTTTCATTTCATGACTTTATGATCGTAGTTACTGGGATATTGGATCTTGTATCTTGTTTTATGTTATACAGTTCCTGCATGATTTCATGATTCTCTTATAGATCTCATGACATACCATCCTAGTTCTTTAATAATTGTGTATTTTCCAATAGCTTTGATTTCATACTAGCTTGGTATTCATTTTGAGTTTATTGATTTATATTTTTTGGAAAATATTTCCTTAAGCTTGCACCCCTGTAATCTAGGTTCAACTTTAGGGATAACACATGGTATAGTGAATTGGATTAGGCTATCTTTGCGGCTTGTCAAGACATGTTTGATGCCAGCACCAAGCTCACCCATAGCGAATTGGAGCAGGCTATATCTGTAGCCTGTCAAGACATGTTTGATTCCACCACCAAGCTCACCCAAATCGAGAAGGTCCAGCGATTGGAGTAGACCTTGGTTCAATTTTAGGACCATAACTTGCTGCTTCAGGGTCAAGCACAGCCCACTACCCCTCCAGAGCAGGTTGCGGAGCGTAAGGCCTCCCTTGAAGAAATTGCTACTCTGTTTGGCCACATGGAGCAAGAGGCCAAAGCTATTATGGAGGAAACCAGGTAGTTCTGGTAGAGTATTGTCTAGGATGAGCAGCTAGATCAACTCACTGTGCAGGTGTAGGAAGTAGAGGGTCAATTAACAACTTTGAAGTCAATGCTAAAGGCCATGTCACTGATGGTACAAATTACCCAGGCTGTTGAGCTGAAGGATCTCCAGCAGTGCGCCACCCATGCCCAAGAGCACCAGCAAAATCCCCAGGAGCAGCTCCATGAATTCCAAGATCTTGGCGGCCAATTGGATGTTAAAGTTGTCGCCACAATTCAAGCTGTTAAAGCTGTCACCACACTTCAAGCTGCAAGTTTATGTCTCTAGAAAACATGTCACTAGTTGGTCGTTTCCTAGTAAGTATTTCCAATAACAAAATGCTATAGTTGTAAATATATCCTTTGGTAGATACTGTCTCACCTAAACCATACTCTGTATTTAAGAAAACCTTGGTCAAATTTATTTAATTAAAGCATATAAAATTGTTGATGAAAAAATACTACTAAAATTCCATACCTGGGGCAATGTAGCCCACGAATCCTTTCAAAGAATTTGTTAAAATAAATGAATTGGTAGAAGCTACATCTATTAATTTCGAAATACCAAAATATGTTACATGGCCCATTATGTCTTCATCCAAAAGCACATCGTTAGGTTTTAAATCATAATGCACTACTTGCACATGAGAATCATGATGAAGATATTCCATGGCATGAGCCACATTTATGGCAATGTCCAATCATATTTTTAGTCTTAGTTCACATACATATTCACCATTGTTGTCATCTCTATTAGGATACAAATGCTTCTCCAAGATTTTATTAGACATAAATGGGAACACCAATCCTTTGAAATGGATGTTGGAGCATGAGGTTATGATTCTCACAAGATTTCGATGTCAAACCTTTTTCAAGACACTACATTCGGCTAGAAAACTATTTTCAACCTTCTCATTTTGCAACTGGTAAACTTTAATAGCAACACCTATGCCATCACTCAAAATTCCTTTACAAATTGAACCAAAACTCCCTTTTCTCAATAACTTGGCCTCTGCAAATCCATTAGTTGCTATGTGAATCTCTTGATATGAGACCCTTTGGTGCTCCAACTTTCAAAAACTAAATTGTGAGGAATCAAAGTTTTGCTTATGCATATTCCATTTCCAACAAAATCCCAAAAGTAGAGAACATATTATAAAAACAATAGCTCCACTCACTCACAATAGTACTCTTTTCACAAATGGAAAATGAGCTTTTGGTGTTGGACATGCAGGTAATTAGAATGCATGTGGTCCACAAAGGCTAGGATTTCCAACTAAGGACATGTCAATTGTTCTATTTCCAAAAAAACCCTCCTTTTGGAACTCCCCCCATGAGATTATTTAAAGAGAAATTCAAATACTGAAGCATCTTCAACTTCTTGAGAGTAATTAGTATCGTTCCTGATAAGGATTTGGAAGAGAGATCTAGGTTCATGAGACTTTGTAAGTCTCCAATTGAATTCGGGATAGAACCTTGTAATGCATTTTGAGATAAATTCAATAATTGTAGTTCACTACAACTTCCAAGTGCAGGGGGAATGGACCTAGTCAACTGATTGGCAGAAATGCTTATAACTTGAGCCATTGCAATTTTACCAATCTCCCTTGGTAAGGAACCTTCTAATAAATTACATGACAAGTTCAAATAGAATTGTAGATTGGAAAGTTTAGCAAATCCATGTGGTATACTTCCAATGAGCCTATTGTGAGACAAGTCGAGCAATTCCAAATTTGTACAATCTCCTAAGTTAGAAGGTATGCTCCGTGATAATTTGTTGTGATGAAGATGGAGTCTTCTTAGTTGCTTAAGAGGTGCAAGGAATTTTTTGGGATCTTTCCAAAGAGAATATTTCCACTAATGTCCAAGAGACCAAGGCATTGTAAGGATTTAAATTCATTAGGGATGTTTCCCTCTAATCTATTGTTACTTAAATTCAATCTTTCTATTTTTTTAAGGTTTTCAGGAAATAGTGGAATGGTACCATTGAAAAGGTTTTCACTTAAATCTAGAAAGAATAGATTGTTAAGATTTCCAATTTGTGAAGGGATGTTTCCATGCAATCTATTGTTGAATAATAATAATTTAGAGAAATTAGTAGAAAGTTTCCCTATGGTAAGAGGCAAGACACCACATATTTTATATTATTACTTAAATTTAGATGTTTTAGGTGTGAGCAATTAGTAAGAGCTTCAAGAAAGAACATGGTGATTCCACTCTCAAGTTTATTATTGTTGAAGTATAACTTTTTAATGAGGTATAACTTACCCAACTCTATAGGCACACTTCCACTTAACTTATTATCATTCAAAGCAAGTGTTACTAGCTTGGAACAATTTCCAATTGAATTTGGTAAGTTGCCACTGAGTTGGTTTCCTCAGACATATTTGACAAAGATGGGGGAATAGTATCAGACAATTTATTCTCAAATAGAGCTAAGAAAGTTAAAGTGGAGATATTGGAGAAAACAAGTGGATGGTACCTGAAAAATCATTGAGAGTGAGGTGGAGTATTTGCAAACGGGTGAAAAAAAAGGGAGCACCATTCCCCGGGTGAAAAAAAAAAGAAATGGTAAAAGGAATGATAATTAAACACATAATTGCTATTATGTGACTTAATGATATTATCATGGTAAAAGGAATGATAATTAAATTTAGAATCCTATAGTCTTACTAGGATAAAAATAAACTCTACTTAACAATTTGAATTGCCATTAAACACACACACACATATGTTAGATAATTTATACCAAACAATATGATTAGTTAAGATACCATTTAAAAGAAGTATCCATTAGAGTAATCTAAAGGCAGTGGTCCGTTATGAAAAGGGAGCACCATTGCCCAGGTGAAAAAAGAAAAGAAATGGGAATACAAGCTGGCCACAGAAGGGGAGACACTATGATTAGATAAATAGCATTATCTTGCAATGGCTCAGGTTGCTTGATGAAGTTAAGGAGATGAAGCTTGACAAAGGCATAGAGATTTCTGAAGATGGTTCTTGTATTGAGAGGTAGTTACTCTAATCTTGAGAGATAGGTTTGAATAATTGTACTTCAATGATTGAAGCCCAAACATATTGTGTGATAAATTAAGTTTTTTTTTATGAGTTTAATGGTTGTAAGTCATATATTGATGTTTAGACGAATTGTTGACCTTATATTGAGAACAATTGTAAGATCACTATTGAGATTGGGTTGAAGAATCTTTGAGAGATTTTCTATAAACTCTTCTACCTTAGTGGATTCATTCCTGGCTTGAGGGTGGCCTCTCGGCAACAAATTGCACTCCAGATAGAGTGCCAGTCCTTTGGGAGGAAATTCAAAGTCAAGTTCTCAGTCGCCTTTAGATACGTTAGTCTACTCTTTTCAGATAAACGATTCAATGCTTTACTTTTCTATTTGTCAAGACTCGTGTTTAAAGTTGTTTATATTACCTATGGAACTCACATAGTAAAAGAATTATGGTGATATGCAAAATAATTTGTGGTAAATATGTGCTTTATTGATTGTAAGTATAATTTAAAATGATAGTAGTTTGAAGGAATGACATTCTACAATTAATCTAGTATGTAAGCATATAGTTGAAAATATTTGCTATCATAGTATATTGAACTATCACAATGACTTAGCTTTATTGGTTGTAAACCTTTTTGGTTAAAATTTGTTACATGTAGACATTAAATTAAGGTGTTGAATTTTAAATATTAATTATTGTATAAATTCTTTGTTTTACCCCATTTACCTAAAACTTCATGGTAAAAATTAGTTTTTTTATCAAAATATTTGTAAAAAGAAAAAAGAGAATATATGTTTTAACATAATAGTAAATTCAATTTCGTCCATCAAAATTCTTAAAATTAAAATATTCATAAACTCATCGTTGAAGATTACTTAAAATTAAAATTCAAGTCACTTCCATATTCTCAAGCAAACGAGTGGACGTGCCAGAGTGGTTATCGGGAATTAACTATTGCATTTTGAGGGCGGAGCAGAGCCGAGAGCCGAAAGCCGAGCCGAGCGTTCTTGAATCGCTCTGAGCCGATCTGAGAAAAATAAAACTGAAGAGGAGCTGCCTAGCATTCGAGCCGCTCTGCCCACAGCCAAGCCAAGAGGCATATTATTCCGAAACTGCTTGCATGCATTCTCGACAGCAATCGGCCTCGATCTCGCAACCCTGTGCTCGCCTCCGCTTTCCTGCTTCTCGAATTCCATGGTAGAAATCGATTCCTTCAGGGACAAAGTCGGCGTAACCGGAGTATTGTTGCGAATTCTGCTGTGTTTATCATAGTCCGATCTTGTCTGCAACTTCCATATCTGAAGACTCAGTTTTCTTGATTTTAAGCTTAACCCTAGAATTAGGCAGCATGGTAATCGACTGGCATATCTGGCCTAAACCAGATATCCACGGCTTTCTTTAAGCTTAGGTCTCCATTGGTCTGCAATTGCCTGCTATCATCGGGAGAGATTGCAAGTTTCTTATATTGTAAAGGAGCAGAGTCGCAGTCTTCGGCTTGGAATCAGCCCGCAGGCTCTTGATCCGATGAATTTGTGCAAGAAATGAGCCGTGGCAAAGAAAAACAAGACAAATTTAATGGCGTTCAATGCGCATAATAAGAGCCTTTACAACCGTAGATGCTCATGCTTGGCCTGTCCAAGCAGGGAGGGGTTTCTTTCTTGGAATCGCATATAGGGGAGTGCATCGAAAGTAAATAAAGACTAGAGGTGATGTTTGGATCTTTGCGGTGAAGTACCTATCCGGGATTTGCAGGATGTTCGACTTCTCTGGAAGACTTTTTGATTGGGCTTCGGCTCCAAGATCGATGGGCTTCGGCTTTAAGAACCGGGGTCAAGTGCTCCAAGAATCGGTGCGTTTCCGTTATTGTGGTCCTTAGGGATCTCTACGGCGGCGACGGCGTTTCAGAGGTGGTGTCATTTGCTATCGGCAGTATGTCTGATGTTTTGTGTGGTAGTGGGTTTCCTGGTGGTGCTCGTGAGATATATGAATAGAAATGACCCATTTCTGGTCAATTTTTTATGACAGCATTTTTGCTGATGATATATGGACCTGTGAAGTTCAACTTCATAGTCTTTCATGAACATGGATTTCATGCTTTTTTTAGGCAGTTTTTCTGTATGTAATGACAACTTATAGTTGGTTCAGATTTTGGATATTAAAGGTACATTGTGCTCCTTCTTGAGGCAATTATCTGTTTGTAATGTCAACTTTTTAGTTGGTTTTTTTGGTATAATGGACTTTTAGGGCCATTTGCTAAATGTGAATAAAATATTTACGAATTTTTTCTTTGGAAAAAAAAAATTCTCACGCAAACAAATTATAACAAAAGTAAACAAAAAACAAATGCTTTCCGCTTTGATTCAGTTTTTCTCTTTTTCCTTTGCTTTAACTAAATATATATCCCTCGCTTCTCAACAATTTTAGTATGTCTTTAATATACACTTAAGTTTTTTAATAATTTTTTTTTATTGAAACATTGTCTAGTATTCAACTTTTTTAGTAAAGTTAGTTATTCATTTTTTATACCTGCCTCAGCAATATTGTAATCCATCGAAGTCAAACTCCTTTGACTTTGGGTATTAGTTGGTGTCTTTTGAGGCAGCAATAAAGAATTAAAACCTGTTTTGCAAAGTATGACTTAGGGGTTTGTAAAATATTTTTTTTTAATTTCGTTAAAAAGCTATTTTTGTAAACAGCTGATTGGTGGATAGGAGATGATGTCAACATTGGAATTTGGTATCTGAGTTGACATGTGGCAAGATGACATCATAATAATAAAATTAAAAAAATAAAAATTATATCCCATTGCCAAGTGGCACCATTTTTCAAACACGTATATGACAACATTGCCGTATTAAAATTGACCGCCCACCATGAATCCATCATGTCTTGCTTCATGCAAGGTAGCTTTGGTTCAGAGCATATTCTGCTAGCATTTGATACAGACAGATAGTGCTTCATAAACCGGATAACCCATTTCACCGTACCAAGGTAGCAGGCTTTGATTCGTTCCAGACATACAGAGCATCTCGTATATCAACTTCAGAACTGCGTTCGATCTGAGGCGATTTTACCATTTGACATTGCAATATCACCGTAGCAATGTAGCAGTGTTTGCATTACAGAGGATCTTGTGCTTTCAAATTGCATCCACGGAGAACATGATGTATATATAGTGAAAGCTGGATGAGGTTCTGGTGATAAATTAAGCAAAGCCGCATGCATCCATGGATAATAATCGCTGGCAATCAGGTAATATAGGTCACCCACACAATGAAACCCAATATTATAGCTTCAGACAGTGCACTTCGAAAGTAAAAGAAAGAGAATGTTGCATGTGTGGCGACGTTGGATTTCAGGAACGCTTGCTCAGATGCCTCAGATGCCACCACCGTTTTCAGCACATGTGAGACTTTGTCCTTTCCTTTAATGTTTTGTGTATAAAATTAGTTCGTTTCAATTCTTATAAGTGCATTATGGAGCCGATCTTGCAGATATTGCAGCAAGTTGTATTCAGCTCAAATGGAATCTGAGGGCATAAATGTCTGTGACAGGTGTCTGGACGTACAAGCAAAAGAGAAAATTGAAAGGCACAAAGGGAAAGTTGAAATGCAGAAAATGGAATGTGGGAAGGGCAAGGAGGTAGCTACCAGGTCCGCATCAACAAGCACCATGAAGCAACCTGCATCTGTAATCATGGAGAAACCTAGAAAGGGTAACCCTAAGCCTACCCTTAAACTCCAAGTTAAATTCAGAGGGAGCAAACAAAACGAGCCCCCGTCAAACCTCACACAAGCCTGCAAGTTGTCTAGTGAAAGCTGCAGAAACTTGCCCCGTGCTCCTCGTCAGAGAAGCTCTACCAAAGGCGGATTGGGCCGTCGGTATAAGCTTCTATCGAAAGTAATATGCTGACCAAACAGCCAGTTTTTCGTGATTCGACATTTCTCATTGGTTTTTTATGATTGGCCAGAACACAAGAAGATCATATCTTTGTGTGAAACTATAGGGATGGAAATTGTTTAAAATAATCAAAATCAGCTACATCTCTCTCTTTGTCATATGCACAAATAGCTAATGAGAGGTTCTATGCAGCTTCTATTTTATGTAAATATTGCCTTGTTGTTTGTCAGCCTTATCTTCACAACACAATTTCACTAATGAAATTGTATTCCCATTTCAATATACAATTTCAAAATTTTCAGTTTCAATTAATTTTATTCATTGTAAATCACATTCAGAAGGAAACTGCATGTTGTCATGGATTTTTTTTTCTTTAGAAGGAATAAATAGACTCTAGATCGTGCAAACACGGGACCATATTAAGACATGCTACTCTGGAAAAGTGCGAAGTGTAACATGTTTGCAAAATCAGTAGTAGTTTCGTTCTCTGTATTTCGGCGAAAGAATAGTTCTCTGTGTCGACAACACGGCTCCCTGAAAATATATATTTTCGTCCTGGCTTACTCTTTTTCTAAATAAGCTAAGTCAGCTTGTAATAACTAAATTAATTCTCTAAATAATTTATTTAAATAATAACAAATTGCAAGAAATATTTTCAATTTAATTTCATGATTTATTTTTATTTTTTTAAATACTTATATTAAAATAACTTCATAATTTTTATTTAATTTTTTTTCTCAAAGTAATATGTATACTTTAATTTATTTGTTTAATACTTTCTATATTAAATTAAATTTATAATCACTAATAAAATAATAATAAAAAAATGTTCATTTAATGATATTTTTTTTAATAATTTGTAAATTAATATTTAATATATTTATTCATTTAATAACAACAAAAATATATTCAAAATAAATTCATATTCATATCATAATTAAGTTTAAAAAAAATATTAAACATATATTCAAAGTTAATTTATATCTATATCATAATTAAAATTTTAAAAAAATGAAATACAATATAATTTAAAATATTATATTTAAAATTTCAAAAATTATAATTTACAACTGATTAATAAATTTTTAATTTGATATTTTCATTAGTATTTGAAATAAAATAGTAAACATATAAAATAAAAACCAACAATTTGGTAAAGGAGATTTGGGTTAACACTTTGTTCTACCATAATTTAACTTATATTTAAATTGTTATAGTGAATTAAATTCATATTATTTTTTTTTAAGTCTAATAATCTAAAACTAATTTTAGTAAGTTACGAAAAAAATCATTATCATTATTAAAATAAAACTAATTTTAGTAAGTTACAAAAAAAAATCATTATCGTTATTAAAATAATTGAATGTAAAATAAAATAGCAACATAGTTGCTAAGTACCTCTTAAGAGAAGTTTGAAGAATATATTTTTTTATAAAATACACATGTTTTTATTATTTTTATGAGTATTATGTCCAGCACATAGAGATATATATTTGAAATTTTGTAAAAACCTATGTTTATCATTATATTTTTTATATAAAAATACACATGTTTTTATTATTATATTAGTATTATGTCCTTCACAAGGATATATATTTTTGGGTGACTCCTTATTAATTTGTCTGGACTTTATAATTTTTCTTACTTTTATAATTATTTTATAGTTGAAAACTTATTTTATTAAACATTTTTTTTATTAATTCTTTATCTATATTATATAGTTGTTTGATATTAAATTTAATATACTCAATTAGTTGTTTATTTATGTGATTAAAGGGTTAATTTCAAAAAATATTAAAATTTAAAAAAAATATTCCCTAATATCATTTAGTTTATTTTTTATTTTCACCAAAAATCATATTTTTCTTATTATTGTTTTAATTTTATATAATCAAATATCTTTTCTTTTCCAATGTCTATAACATTATTTTTATAAATGCTTGTAAATATTTCTTTTTATTATTATTTTTTATTAGATTAGCATATATTTATATACAACAATGCCACACATTCTATGTTTTTAAAATATCTTCTTGAAAGTTTCATTGTAATAGTTGGTGCTTACATTGGAATTCAGATTTTTCAAAATCTCCAATTGTTGTTACATTTTTAATATCTATATTGTTAAGTATTTATTAGGCATTCAACATTGTTAATGTTATTCAATATCCATTTCTTACGTAATATTTATTAAACTATTTTTAAGAGCCAAGTACTAGGCATTTATATTGCTTATCTCAGATATTTGTAGTGACAAAAGCTCTCCTATTCACAAAGACAAGTAAACTCATTTTGGATCTTTAATTTCAAGGACTTACTTAATAACTAATTAATTGATATACACATAGAAATATAAATAGTGACAGTTACAAGAAGTAACAAGTAATGCAACCTAATTTTCTTCATGATAGGGCTATTGGATATTTTGATGGGGCCTCACAGGCTGGTGGACTTATGAGTGGCGTTGGGGCGATACTTATTTCGCCACAACTGGGCAGATACAATATGATGTGGAACTGTGGTATGGGCACAAACACTCGGGCAGAATTATTGGCATTATGGAGTATTCTACATTTTAGTAGATCATTGGGCATAGATACTATACAGATTGCTGGTGACTCCCGGGTCATTGTGGAGTGGTTTAAAGGCATTTTTCAATTGGATGCAGTCCTACTTGACACTTGGAAGGATCGCATACTGTTACTGAAAGGGCAATTTGTGGAAATCAGCATTCAGCATATATATAGGGAGAACAATTTTGATGCTGATCTATTATCGAAGAAGGCATTAGCGATTCCTATGGGACACTTTTTGGTGGCACGTGGGGATGGTCGTGACCCATCATCATATTACTTATTTGGGTCTTTTTAGTTTTTTGTTCTATATCTATGAACGCATAAGATTGTTATATCTTATGGTTCATTTTGGGGTTACTACATACGGTGTATTATGTTAGCTATTACATAATATGCCATGTTTGGCTTCCATGTGGGTGATGTCGTAGATAAGGGGTAAAATGGGGACCTGGAGAAGTAAACAGCCTCGTATTATTCAGCAACCTAATTTTCTTCATGATAGGGCTATTGGATATTTTGATGGGGCCTCACAGACTGGTGGACTTATGAGTGGCGTTGGGGCGATACTTATTTCACCACAACTGGGCAGATACAATATGATGTGGAACTGTGGTATGGGCACAAACACTCGGGCAGAATTATTGGCATTATGGAGTATTCTACATTTTACTAGATCATTGGGCATAGATACTATACAGATTGCTGGTGACTCCCGGGTCATTGTGGAGTGGTTTAAAGGCATTTTTCAATTGGATGCGGTCCTACTTGACACTTGGAAGGATCGCATACTGTTACTGAAAGGGAAATTTGTGGAAATCAGCATTCAGCATATATATAGGGAGAACAATTTTGATGCTGATCTATTATCGAAGAAGGCATTAGCAATTCCTATGGGACACTTTTTGGTGGCACGTGGGGATGGTCGTGACCCATCATCATATTACTTATTTGGGTCTGTTTAGTTTTTTGTTCTATATCTATGAACGCATAAGATTGTTATATCTTGTGGTTCATTTTGGGGTTACTACATACGGTGTATTATGTTAGCTATTACATAATATGCCATGTTTGGCTTCCATGTGGGTGATGTCGTAGATAAGGGGTAAAATGGGGACCTGGAGAAGTACCATGTCTTTTGTCTAGCTGGTTCAGGTATATATTCCATTGGACATATAATGTCGGTTGACACATTGTATAACAACTTGGTGATACCTTTTTTATACATATAATATATATAAGATCTTTTTTTATGAAAAAAAAAAACAAGTAATGCAACAACCTATAAACAACAAGTAATCTCACATAGAAATATAAGTACCATGGCAACAAGTAATACATTTTGCAAGTTTGAATGTTTCATAATTTCTTCAACTTTTAGCTTTAAACTATATACAATATTACAATAAAATATTTCTAAGAGGCAGGTATAAGCAGCCTTACTGCTATTTCACTTGTTTATTATATATATTAAGTTTTATTTTAAATTATTCTTAAACTTAGTTTTATTAAATAATGGGAGAATTCACATCTTTGAGATATATTTTTTTTAATAAATAAAAATTTTAGGATAAAAATTTACACGTGAAAGAATTTAATCCTTCTTTCAATTTAATAAATTTACATTTAAAATAGATTTAAAATTGAGCTAACATATATTACCCAATAATATAATATAATTTTTTTTGGTTGACCACCTCATTTCTTCATGTTAAATTATTTTATTTTATTAATATACATTATGAAATTATAAATCGATAGATAATGAGAGTTAGTATAACTACATCTTATGTTGTTTTTTATAAAATAAAAAAAATAAAAATATAAGAATAAAAAATGAACACATTGCATTTAAAGTCTACAACACATATTACCTTCATGTTTATGTGGTAACAATATAACCAACAATTTGACTCTAAAATAAAATCCAAATAGACTAATGCTAACAATATTTTCTCATAAAAAACATAAAATAATGTAAACTATAAGCATGTGACATCATAAGTAAATGGGTAAGAGGCTCAACTTGAGCGTCCTTATAAGAAAATAGGGTTGGAGGAAGTTCCTTCATTTCCTTCTTAATTGGCATCCAAGTGATGTTCCTTCATTTCCTTCTTAAATGACATCCAAGTGATTGTTCCTAGCTTCATCTTCTCCCCGCTAATGATTTCTGCATTAGAAGTGAACATGGTAGTTTTAAACATATCATATTGAGTCTTCATTTGGTCTAGTTTCTCCAAAATTATGTTACTATGTTGCCTTTCTAAGTTGGATGCCACAATTTCTTTAACTTGTCAAAACACTTTTACTATTTTGGAATTATTTGAGTCTCTACCATTGAATGCCCTAGGTCTAGGACTAGTTTACCCACCTCTTTATCTACTACTAAGTCAAGGGTTTGTGCTCTTTTTTCTTGATTCTATCATGCATGAGCTTTACTTGGTTCATTATTGTCTATATGTTTCCTTTAATAGCCTTCTTGAATGTACACTACTTTCATCCTACCTATAATATTCATAAAAGTAGAGTGAATCGGCTGCCTTGTGTAACAACACCAAAAAATCCACAAAGACTTTTTCGGAAAATGGGGTAAAATGTTTTGTTTAAAACACTTCATTCTTACCAATGGAAACATTAGTATTAATGAATAATTGTCATCACAAGCAAAATACATTCTTTTCACATAAATGTAAATCAATTTAAAAAAAAATTAATCAACAACCATCTTAAACATTGTAGAGGAAAATCTTATATGCACATATGAACACTATTCACCACCACAACCTTATAAGAGGGCAATGATATAGTTTCTTAAAAGGAAGCTTAGCATATTGAAAGTCACAAACTATTCTTACAATCATTAATAAAGTGCACCTCTATGTTCATACAACCATATGTTCCTTGTGTGCAAAGCCTTGCAATTATATTTAGATGAGGAGACTAGCAAAGTACTAGAAAAATAATTAAACAATATGGTCCATAATCTGTTCATTACGTACAAATTAAGAAATAAGTATTTTGCTAAAATTTTTGCAGCATTACCCTCGGATCAATTTGCATAAATAAAAATACATAAGGTATAAATGCAAGCGAGACACCGATATATGTGGTTCACCCCAACTAGGGGCTATGTCCACCAAAAATTGTTATTCTTTATATTATTTTTTTAATAGAAACTAGAGAATGCATTGCATTTAATGAAAAAGGTTTTTCACAACCATGCTTACAAAAAAGGAAGTGCCCGCATTTCAAACAATCTATCCATAGAATAACTAAACTGTCTATGCTAGATACATTGAACAAAAAATAGCTTCTATGCCAAAAAAGACAACTGACTCCCTTCGTATGGTATATACGGACGAACTTACCTAAAATAAAAATACATAAAAACATAAAAAAACCATTCAAACTTTAGTTACTTCTGCTGCTTTCCACCTGGTTCATGGACAGGTTGCACTACTGAAGTCTCCTCCATTGGGTGGTCTCTTGCAGGAGAGTCTTGGCAACGGTTGCACTGGTTCATATTAACCAGTTTTTGCACTACTTCCTTTATGATGTCAACAATTCTCATGAGCTCACGTTAATCCCTATGGTTGGTGTCAATTCTAGAATGATGACAGCCAATTTGGTTTACTAGCCATTTCACCTCCACTGCAGTTGCACTTCCATCCTTAACACCCTTGTTCATTAATTCGTAAAGCCAATGCACATGTTGCTTTATGTCCTACAGAGTTTCCTATAAATCATTGAAGGTGACATCCCTGCCATTGTTTTCCATTAGAACTTGAGAGAGGAACAACTTCATGTGCACAGAGGGAACAAGCTGAGCCGGCTGGGTGTTGGGTCACCTTTTATTTTCCTCAATGCATAGCATGCCAAAAGAGGTCTGTGCCTAGGTTGTCTCTACAAGATGTCTGAGCTCAAACGCTTCTTCGAAATCACAATAGGGAGAAAAAATTTTGAGAGAAGTCTTCATGTCAAAGCCTTCTTCCATGGCTCGTGTGAAATATCTCATCAAACGGCCAAGGGGCGGGTTTCCTGCCCTGACCTTTATTCTCATCACATGGGCTTCATCGCCACCTGTGTGCAATGGAAAACGACTGGTTTCTGGAGAACGAGAGGGATGCCGAAAGAAAGGAGGACGAGAAGGATGGATGCCCTTCCTTATGCAAGTGGTTAGAGATATAGGGGACATAAATAAAGTTTTTAATTTGAACCTTAACTTTTGATAAACCAATTTTTAACTTATCTCCTTGGTTAGCTAAGTTGTTAGCTTTAGAGTTGTTACTTCTGAGGATACGATAAAAGGTGATTGGAATATTTGCGGAGATTTTTTGAACTCAGTCATAGATTCTTATAATTTTAATTGCGCCATGATTCTATCCTGAAGTCATTTTTTGTATGACTTGTTTTGAATCTCCCATGACTGTGACTTTTGTGATGTTATTTTGTCTTACCAAATCCAACCCAAAGAGAAGCGCAAGCCACTCTGACTCATTATTGGTTATGTGACCTAATCCCCAAGCATATGTTGAAACTATAACTCCTCTAGGATCGTAGATAATCCCACCCGCACCTACCTCCCCAGGATTTCCTTTCGAGGCACCATCAAAGAAAATAGTGGTTGTATTTTTCCTCAGCCTCTAATGAAGGACATCTTCTAGGTTTTTCCTAATTTCCCAAGATTGATGCTCGAAAGGAGCTTTGGTTTAAAGAGAGTTTTGAGTCAGGATATCTTGACACCAATTGAGTTCTTCAAAGTTCAGATCCTCTGAATGAGGGAAATGAACCTGTTTTGTGTTCAGTTTTTCACTAATCAAGTTTATGGATTTGAAGGATGCTTGCTGAGGGTTTGCCTTCTTGTTATAAAAAATAATATTTGTTTATGGAAAGCTATATTTTCCAACATATATTTTTTGGTACAATATTCTGAATTCTGAGAAGAATCTTCTTCTTTCCTATTTTTTCTGGCTAGAAGCTCTTCCATTTTGAGATAAGGTGTATGAGATCAGGTCCTGGAGAGAGAATTTCCTCCCTATAGAACCTAGGAGGTGTGTCCAAACTTGGATAGCGAATGTGAAACAAAGAAAAAGATGTGAAGAGGTTTCTTCTTTAGCAATACAAAGAAAACATATGGAAGGTCCATGCAATCTTCTTTTTCTTAAATTTTCTGCAGTTAATAGATTTTTTTCCAAGAGCCAAAATAAGATGTTGATCTTGGGGATGTTATCTGAGTTCCAAAATTTCCCCTAGATACTTTGTTGATTTATTCCTCTATCTCTCGTCAGCACTTGATATCCTTCTTTGACTGTGTATAATCATGTTTTACCCCAGACTCTAGCGTCTCAGGTTCTAATATTGAGGGGGGGATTCCATAAATATGGGAAGAGAAAGTAGCGTAGTCATTGAGAAGGTGAGGTGGGGGTTTTATATTTTACCAACCGATCCAATAACCTCCAATGCCCCAGACCACTAAATCTTTGAGTTTTTTAATACTGTGGTTTTGCATCCAACTTTGAATATTGTGGAGATGAGCATTTAAAGACAGGGGAGGTCGTCCCAAAATAGAATCTGACCATATGCCGATTTTACTACCATTCCTTGGTATCCAAAACAGATTGTCTTTAATTAGGCCAACAGAATTTTTGCAAAGACTCCAAATGGATGTTCCTTTACCTGTCCAAGGGAGGTCTAAGTAGTTGGATCTCTTTTTCTTGATGTAGTTTTTCCTTATAACCTCCTTCCACCAATCCTTTTCACCAGTAACCATCCTCCATACAATTTTTTCTCCCAAGGTGTTGTTCATTATTTTAGGATCCCTGATCCCCAAACCTCTGTTGCGCTTGTCTTCTAATATGGTGTCCTAGTTTACCAAATTGATTTTTTCCCCCGTGTCTTCCCACCTTTCCATAGAAAATTCTTGATCTCAATGCTGAGGATATTGATTATTGATTTAGGCGCAAGGAAAATTGAGCAGGAGAAAATGGGATAAGATGCTAAGATGGATTTATGGGGACTACCTTTCTGGCTAAATTGAGCTAGATTGTGCTCCAAGCCTATATTTTCTTTTTCAATTTTTGAATCAGAGGGCTCCAAGCCAAGGCCGTTCATTTTATGTTGATTATTATAGGGACCCCCAGATCGATGAAGGAATTCTAGTGATGGTTGACCTTGATTACTAGAATAACAACTATTTCTTGAAGAGTGAGGGGATTTCTATTCCATCCATATAGCTAAGACTTAGTGGGATTGATTTGGCTTCCAGAGACTTTGAGAAAGAGATCCAGAGTAATTTTCAATTTTCTAACAATTCGGGTTGATGCACTACCCAAAATAATTGTGTCATCAACAAACTAAGCATGATTGATAGGTTTTATGCCTTTGGAGAAGTTGATTCCAGGAAGATTTCCTTCATTCTTCAATCTATTGAGTCTTTTGTTGAGCGAGTCTGCAACAAGGATATAGAGAAAGGGGGACATTGGGAAACCTTGCCAAATTCCTATTTGTGCTTGAAAGAAGGATGTATCATGTTGGTTAACCATTAATCAGGGGAGCAATCCAAGGTTTGCTTATACAGGCTTAGACCCATCTTATAAATTTGGAAGGGAAACCATAATTTTCCATAACTTGAAAGATATAAGAGTGTCTTATTCTATCAAAAGCATTTACAAGATCTAATTTAATTGACATGCCTTCTTCTTTGCGGCTCTGGTTTGAATGAATAGCTTCTTGTACTAGTAGTATGTTGTCATATATGTTCCTTCTAGCTATGAAACCTCCTTGGTTTTCAGATATGAGAAGTAGAATAACCTTCTTGATTCTGTTGGAGATGACTTTAGAGAGAATTTTGTAAGAGGAGTTACATAAGGAAATAGGTATGTATATTTTGATGGTCGTTGGGTTCTCGTCTTTAGGAATTAGAGCTAGAAAGGTAGAGTTTGTAGCTCCTCCTATCATATATTTGTATTGAGTCCATATTATCATTCTTAATACGCATTTTTTAATGATATGCCAGCAGCTTCTATAAAAACTTACGTGGAACCCATCCATCCCTAGAGCCTTATCTGGATGCAAAGACCAAATTGCATTGCAAACCTCAGCAAATGAAATAGGTTGAATAAGAAAATATAGATATTCCCTTATTAATTTAGGAATTTTGTTACTAAGGGTGATCATTTCCTCCGAAGAGACATCATCCTCACTAGAGTACAACTCTTTGAAATGCTCTTTTATCTCCCTCCTTATTTGCTCAAGCTTTGTTATTTTTTCTTCATTTTATTTCAATATATCCTTTATTGTGTGTTTCCTACTTCTCTCTTTGCATTGAAAGTGGAAGAATTTAGTGTTTTGATCTCCTCCTTTCATCCATAAACATTTGGATTTTGAGCATAGTTCTTCTTCTTCCCTTTGTTGTATGGTTAATTTGTTTTGTCCACTTCTTTTTGTTTCAACAACATTTCTTTAGTTATTTCAACTTGTTCCATTTTCTCCTGTATTTCTTATAGGGTTTTTATTAAGGAGACTTTTCCCTGGCCAAGATTTTGATTACAGTTTGCTAACCAAGCTTTGATCTCTTTTTTTTAAATTTATTAGCTTTTGTTCCTAGAGGAAACTTGGAGAACCCTGATAGAACTTCTGCCAAGCTTGAAAAACGATATAAAAAAAAACCTAGTTTTGATATCCAAGTTGAGGAAAACTTGAAGGGGAGAGGCCCCAGGTTTCCAATTGGTTCTAGGGGAAAACAATTGGCCTATGATCATAAGTTTCAAAGACTAGAAGTCGAGTAGCTAACAGAAAAGGCTTATCTTGAAATGAGGAGCCTACCAAGATTTTGTCCAATCGTGCGACAATGTGTCCTGGTCCAATGTGTTTATTGCTCCATCTATATTTTCCTCTCTTAGGTTTGATGTTGACAAGCCACCAGACATTAATCATATCCTATAGTCTATCCCCGAATAGATCTCTTACTTTAGATCCTCCTTTTTTTCATATGGGGAGATAGCTGTGTTAAAATCCCCAACAATGATGCATGGAAGATGCATCTTGCCGAGTCTTTGTTGTTCTAGCTGAGTCCAAAACTCTTCTTTGGTACCATGTATTGTAGGCCCGTACACATTTACAATCCAATATATCTCCTGGGTTTCGAGGCATTATATCTCAACGAATAGCCAGTGACGATTCTCAGTTGCAGATTTAAATTTAAATAAATTTGTATCCCACCAACTTAACATACCTCCTAAGGCTCCTTTGAGTCTTTTAATAGCTTCAATCTTTTGATTTCCTCCTAATCCTCTACACTTCCAGGATACAAGATTCATTATTTCCTGGTTGTTGGTGGTACTACTCTGTCCTTTGTCCCTTCCGCTTGTTCTCCAACTTGTTTTCTGATAAGTAGGTATTAACCAGATGATCTAGAATCGATTGCTTCCTTGCCACTTTTTCTGTAGCTGTTTCTAGTTCTCTATGAAATTTGTTGGGTTTCCTTCCTTTTTTTATTAGGGGTTATGTTTCCTCTTCTTTAATTTCTGATGTGTCTTCCATTTGTTCCTTTTCTCTAGATCTTGTTACAGACCCCCCTGATTTTTGAGATGATTCTGGCCTTACTTCAACATAGGGTTGTTGTGGTAGTATGGGTTTGTAGCTTTCTTCTTGCCATATTTCTATTAACATGAGTTCGTACTCCTTGTTTTCCTGGTGATTGACTTCATTTTCCGCCATTGCTATATCAACTAGCTTAGTGCCTTATGTAGTCAATACTTGAAATCTATTCTCTGAAGATTTATTTTTTGTTGGGGTATTTTCCTGGATGGTATTTTATTTATTCCCTTTTCTTCAGCTAACTTCGTTTGATTCTTCTCTTGGGGTCTCTCCTTCTTCTTGTTGGACTTTCTTTTGACAACATTTTGCAAAATTCCCATATTCATGGTAAACCTCGCACTTGATTGGAATTTGTTCATAGTCGATAGTTTGAAGTTAGCTCCAACCTTCCATAGATAAGTTTATTGCTTATGGAGGACCTTTTTCCAGATCTACTTCTACACATATTAGTGCACAAGAGAACATCAATGGTTTTGGCTCAGATTTATCAATGTATTTCCCTAGCAAAATCATGATGGCTTTGAGATCTTCATCATTCCAACAATGGAGTGGGAGATGCAATAGTTTGATCCATACCGAGACTTAGGAGGGGATATCCTTTTCCGGGTCAATGGATAAGTCCCATTTGTTGAGGTACATGCCTCTTGGGCCCATGATGTACAGGCCATTCCTAAAGATTAAATCTCTATCTTCTCTTTTTTCAAATAGAAAAACAAAGAATCCTCACCCACATAAATTTTGTTGGACTTCTCCCTGTATTAGGGGTCGCTAGTTTTTGTTCAGCCAAATTTCAATAGAATGGGGGGATGGCCAGATCTCAGTGAAATGGTTGAACATACCTCTTTCATGGAGAGGGACTTCTTTGAACTTGGACACCAAGGAGGATAGCTTCACATCCGACACTGCCACCCTTTTGACAAATTGAGAATCGCCTGGTGGACGCTTGAGATAGGATTGATTGGGGGTTGAGAAGCTACTATCCTACGAAAGCCTTCCTCAAGGCAAGCTTGCTAGTCGTCCAGCGCTGGATTAGGTAGTTCCATGGAAGGAGGGTAGAAGAGTGCAGGAGGCGGCAGGGTCTCAACGACAGTGAAACCCTAGCATTGCGAAAAAAAAATTCTAACGAAAATCCAAGTTATTCTTTATATTATTTTTAACCAAAATAGAAGGTTACATTTATGTAGCACATCAACTGCATTTAATTTTATTTTTATTTTTTTTCTCAAAAAATCTTTTACAAAGAACACTTTTAGGATTACCCTTTCTTACCACAAGACTTCCCTTTTTACTTATAGACCAATAAAACATATATTACAACATTAAAATTCATAATGTTAAGGTAATACTCCACCTTTCACCTAAACCTATAAAGATTATTTTAAATATTAACACCTTTTTCTTTCTCAACTATGTGCCCTTACATTATTAAAAGTACTCGAAATATGGAATAAGGAGTAAGGAGTATGAACAAAAGTTATTTACTAGATGAAGAATATAATAATGTTCGTCTTTCTTTTTGAACTTAATTAATTTTTTTTAAAATGTGGTTCACCATTTGTTAGAGGGCTACTCCACGGAAAATTCCAATACTTGATATTCAAACTGAATCAAGGTATGGTCAGCTCATCATTCACAACATTTATTACAAAGGGCTCCACAAGAGCATCATGTCACTTACAAGAGTAGAACCTGGGTGGGGAGGGTAACATTCATTCCTCCCAACCACCCAAACTACATCCATTTGACAAATTTTTGAACTTAATTATATTACACCGAAGATTGTCACCCTTATTTATACATATATCATATTCACACAAAAAGCCTCTAGCAATTATCACCTTTCATTCGAAAATCATCAACAACACGTGATGCCTCTTTCTCTTATGGCATACAAAGGAATGGAGGTAAAAAGAATTATACACACATACTATAGAAGTACTGATAGCACCGGGTTTCCACAATGAGAGGCTAAACTACACTCCTAAATCTTAGATCTAACTATAGTCGAGACAAAAGCGATAGGTAACCGACCTTGCCTCAATTGCAGGTTAAATATTTACATGAAAAAGGCATTGGTTTCCACAAAAGACCGACCGCCATAATGATGGATATATATATAAGAGAACACATTAAGATAATTTTAAACGCAGCTGCATCTCTCAGAACAAAAGAGAAGAATACATGTACATTAAGTAAGGGCTCCATTTATACTTGCTTTCCACGTTTTTACTTAAATAGTTTTCTGCACCGTCGAAGGATCCATGGCCACACTCTCCCTGCGTTCAAGTGGAGCTCATGCTCTTGTAAGTTGTAACTTCAGCCGTTCTTTCCCTTCGAAGCCCATCTCTCCTCTTTTCTTTCCACCTTTCTCTTCTTTAGGAATATCAGTGATTCACTTTTTTATTTTAATGCATAAGTAATCAGTTAATATAATATATGTCATCCAAAACGTGGGTTTTTTTTGTGGCTTTTCAGCCATTTACTCTTTTTTTTAGTGGATTGAGTCTCATAAATCTACCAAAGCAATTCACAACTTAGGAAAATAAATAACATTATTTACAGTACCTTTACCATGGATGTTACACCTTGAGAATGACTTACTTTTCGTTTTTTGTTTTTGTTCCTCATAAAGACCACCCATTCTCTTCTTTCTAATGGTATCCATATTTTTAATAAAGATTTCATAAACTAAAGGGTTGAAGAGATGTAATTTAAGAACTCTTTAAATAAATATAGATAATTCAAAGTGTAAGGAAATCAACATTCCGCCTTCCACCCTCTTCTTTTCATAATTGTCATATGTTTCTTCTGCCAATGATCACTCCAAATATAGCAAAGAGGACTGAAATGGTCATTATCAGACATTCGTGTAATCCTAGGATGTTCTAGGACGTGGATTGATGTCATCATCCTCTTTTGCTTACTAAGTAATGATCTTCTCTTTTGCATCTTCATGAAGGGGAGTTCCATGATTTATGATTTTGAGTGTTTTCTTCATTTTGTGTATTTTTAGTTTTAATAAATGTTTATCATTTCTTATTTAGATAATGTTTTTCATCTTGTTTGGAGTTGTATTTATAATAGTCATTATTTTTATGCATTTGTGATATTATTAGTCCCTACAGGGCATTGAATATAGGGGGCCCACTGAAAGGGCCCTCAGAGTGTCCACTCCTAATACAACCTCTTCTGGTTACAATTTACAACACTCAACTACTGGAGCTAACCCATTGGACTCTAGTTGGATGTGAAATTGTTTAAAAAACTAATAATTTCAAATTGTTTTTCTAACATTACATGTGGTCTTTGTACTAAATGTAAGCTCCCACATCCGCATCTGCATTCCACGGCTCCTCAAAACTACCGCCGGTTCATTTGGTTATCAACTACACTTGAACTGGGAGCTTTTGGAGTGGTCCATTACTCCATCTAGGGTTCTCTACCTAGATTTGTGGAACAGTTGACACATAGCCAACAGAAGCTTGATGGAAGCTTGGCTATTAAACCCCTGTTTGGTCCCCAAGCTAACCAACTCAATCCCCTTCAGTCTTACACCATCAAGAAAGAGTAAGCAGAGCTTGGAAGTACCGTACAGGAAGCCAAACTTGTGTGGAACAGGGAAATATTCTACAGCAAGTCGAGTAGCATCAATGGCTAGAGGTATGATCTATTGGTATTCCTATTTCGATTCTGTTTCAGAGTTTTATTCCGCATTTTTCAGAATCGGAATTTTTTTTTCTCATAGTTGGTATCAGAGTTTAGTTATCTCTACCTTGGTGTTCTGTATGTAGTCACCACTGTAGGGTTTTCTCTATGTGTATTTATCTTTGCCAAGTCTGCTAAAGTGGGCCATGTTCTTTATGAGGCTGTTAGTACCGGGCCTTGACTACTAATGCTAAGCCGTGAACATTGTTGAACTTGTCTAGGGCTGCCGTGACTATTTTTGTGACCCAATCTGTACCCACCGTGACAGTTCTGTGGTATGTTCATTGGGTTGTAGCCTTGCTGGTGTCCACTGTGATTGCTTTGAGGTTTAGACTCTAAACTATGGGTTGTGCCTTTTTGTTGAGTCTGCCAGGGCTGCAATGACCTTTGTTTAGCCTGTTGTAGTAGGCTATGACCTATTGAGCCTGTTTAGAGGGTGACTCTGCCTTTCTTAGCTTCTTTGAGGCTGCTATTGCTGTGTATGAAGTTGTCATTGCCTTAGTGGAGGTGTTGCTACAGTATGAGGGTCTTAGTATATGGTTTAAGGATGCCTCTGTACATTTGAAAGGTGCTGCTATTTGATTGATCAATGGCTGTCCTAAAGACTGTCATTTTTTGCTGCAAGGGTTTTTTCTATTTGATTTCAAAAACATTTGATCTAGTTTGCCATTTTCTATTCACATTTGATGAATATCTGGAATCAATAAGTTGTTATTGATCATTAAGATTGTAAAGGAAATACAGAGAGTACAAGGATTGGATACATTGTTCTGCTTGATTCTTAGTCAGACAATGAGTGAAGCTTGTATTTGGAGAGTTGTCTTTTCTACCGACAATATAGATGCCAAGGTTATAGGTGGACAGTGCCTTAATGGAGTGGAAATGTGGTCTCTTTCTACCGGGGGAGCTTGGCTTGTTACCTTTTCTTTGATTTTTGTAGTGCATAGATTCTCAATGTCCACTGATGCCAACTATCGAACTGCTGCTGCATTTCTGTTCATTTGTAGTTTTGTTTTAGCACTGTTATTATTTCAATTTTAGTGACCTATAAAATGTTGTTTGTGGATGAAGGCTTAGGGCACAAGCTGCTGTCTTATTACACTTTGCTTTTTTGTCTGAATATTGTGCTATCCATCTATGCACTACTTTGTAACTCATCTTATTCACAAGAAACTTGCCTTATGTTGTTAGTAATGATATGTATATTATTTAGAAAAAGAATTATACTTGGTGGTTATAATCTTTTATAAAGTTTGGAGTTCGGATGGCTATATTTATGTTATGGTTTAGCTAAAGGAAGATGCTTTAGACAGAAATAATATGGTATTTTTTAATATCTATTTTATATGAAAATAATGGATTTTATATTCCAGAATTTCTTAGCTTGCCCTCATTCAGATTTGTTCATTTGAAGCTTGTTTTGTTACAGTGAACAGCAATAATGTCCAGTGATCTATATTATATTTAATTAGAGAATAGCCATAGCATCTCTAATTAATTAATATTATAAAGAAAGTTTAGACATTAATTGTAATTAATTATACTACATATAATAAATTTTATCCCACAGGAAGTTTTATTATATTTATGTAATTAATTAGGATAAAATATTGAATTATTCATAACTTACCCACAGGAATTATGAATTAATAGTTTTATCATAAAGAATATTTGAATCTGCTTGGATTAAAAAATTAGCCCACAGGAATTTTTTATGTCATTAGATTCAATCTTAAAGCATGAATTTACATTGGTAAAACATGAAATTTTATTTGGTCTCAATTTTAACGTAAGCATGTGATCTTTATTTTTATGCAGTTGTACAACCTGCAAATTTCTCTGAAATTCGTTGTGATATCCCTGAACTTAAGGGAGATAGCTATAAGGTCTGGAAGGAGAGAATTCTCCTTCATTTGGGATGGATGGACATAGACTATGCTATTAGGAAAGATGAACCACCAACACTCACCAATACCAGCACTGCAACGGACATCACGCTTTATGAGTGATGGGAGCGATCTAATCATTTAAGCATGATGTTCATTACGACTAAAATTTCAGCTGGTATTCGTGGTTCAGTTGATCAGCATGAAAGGGTCAGAGATTTGCTAAAAGCCATTAATTATCAATTCGTCACTTCAGACAAGGCACTAGTAAGCACCCTAATCATGAAGTTCTCATCCCTAAGGCTCACCAGTGTGAAAGGTGTGCGTGAGCACATCATGCAAATGAGGGACACTATGGCTCAATTGAAGAAACTTGAGGTTGAAATATCAGAGTATTTCCTGGTGCACTACATCCTGAACACCCTTCCACACCAATATGGACCTTTCAAAATATCATACAACACACATAAGGATAAATGGTCAATAAATGAACTCATGACCATGTGTGTTCAAGAGGAAGAAAGACTGGTGATGGAACTGGGAGAAAGTGCAATGTTGGCAACGCATAGGAAGGGCAAATCTCAAGCCAATAAGAAAGGGAAAGGTAAAGTACCTCCCCAAGCTGATATTAAGAAGGATTCCAAGTGTTTCTTATGTAAAAAGAAGGGACACATGAAGAAGGAATGCGCAAAATTTCAGAAATGGCTTACGGACAAAGGTAATACAATCTCGTTTGTTTGTCATGAATCTAATATGGTCAATGTCAATATTAACACTTGTGGATTGATTCTGGATCAACAATTCACATTTTGAATTCCTTGCAGGGTTTGCAAAACCTAAGGAAGCCAGTGGGAAGTGAGCAAAGCATCTTATCAGGAAACAAGATGGGCTCGGATGTGGAAGCTATAGGAACATGCTATTTAACTTTAAGTAGTGGCTTTGGTTTAGAATTAGAAAAGATCTTTTATGTTCCAAGCTTTTCTAGAAACTTGATTTCAGTTTCAAGACTTGTACCTTTTGGATATTCCTTTAACTTTTTAGAAGCATCCGTCAGTTTATTTTATAAATCTGATTATGTTGGGAATGGTATTTTGTCTAATGGTCTTTACCACATTAATTTACAAAACAATGTCACTTATGATTCAATGCATGTTCACAAAGATTCCTCGAAATTATGGCACTGGAGGTTAGGTCATATCTCCATAGAAAGAATTAAAAGATTGGTAAATGAAGGAGTACTTAATACTCTGGATTTCACTGATTTTGAGACTTGTGTGGATTGCATAAAAAGAAAGCAGAACAACAAGTCAAAGAAAGGTGCCAATAGGAGTTCAGACATATTAGAGATCATACATATTGATATATGTAGTCCAGAGATGGACTCACATGATCAAAGATACTTCATCTCTTTTATAGATGATTACTCACGATATATGTATCTCTACATGCTTCATAAAAAGAACGAAGCATTAGATGCCTTTAAGATATTTAAGGCTGAAGTAGAGAAACAATGCGGCAAGCAAATTAAGATCGTGAGATCAGATAGAGGTGGAGAATATTATGGTAGATACACAGAAGATGGAAAAGCAGCTGGGCCATTCGCAAAATTTCTTCAAGAGCATGGGATTGTTGCCCAATACACCATGCCTAATTCACCCGACCAGAATGGTGTAGCAGAAAGAAGAAACTGAACTTTATTGGACATGGTGTGAAGTATGCTTAGCAGCTCCAATCTTCCTAAATCCTTGTGGATTGAAGCACTTAAGACGACAGTGTATATATTAAACTGAGTTCCAACCAAGGCCATTCCTAAAATGCCATTTGAATTATAGAAAGGTTGGAAACTGAGTTTGCGACATATGCACGTTTGGGGATGCCCGTCTGAAGTGAGAATATATAATCCACAAGAAAAGAAGCTGGACCCAAGGACCATTAGTGGGTATTTCATTGGATATGTTGAAAGGTCTAAAGGTTACATATTTTATTGTCCATCTCATGGCACTAGGATTGTGGAATAAAGAAATGCAAAATTTCTTGAAAATGACTTGATCAGTGGGAGCGATCTAACTAGGAACATAGTTTCTGAGAAGGATCATTCAGAATCTCATCCTTCCACCTCAAGTGATAGATTGGTTATTGTTCACAGCACCCCTCAAGTACAAACTGGTGTTGAACAACCAATTGTTGAAGTTCCACAAGCTGTTGACGGCATTCTAGTAGATCAGGTAGTTCAAGAGTTTCCAAGAACTTTTGAACAACGAGTTGAACCACATACTTCTCAAGAAAATAGTGATACAACATTAAGAATATCTACTAGACCAAGGAAATCAACAATTCCTGATGATTATGTTATGTATCTACAAGAATCTGACTTTAACGTTGGAGCCGAAAATGATCTCGAGTCCTTTTCACAAGCCATGAATTGCAAAGAATCAGAATTATGGTACGATGCCATGAAGGAAGAGATGAATTCTATAAAGAGTAACGAAGTCCGGGATCTTGTTGAGTTGCCTAATCGTGCAAAAGCCATTGGGTGTAAATGGGTCTTTAAGACAAAGAAAGACTCATTGGGAAACATTGAGAGATACAAGGATAGACTTGTTGCTAAAGGATTCACTCAGAAAGAAGGAATCGACTACACGGAGACTTTCTCTCCTGTATTTAAGAAAGATTCCTTGCACGTTATTATGGCATTAGTAGCCCATTTCGACTTGGAGTTACATCAAATGGATGTGAACACGGCTTTTCTAAATGGAGATCTAGAGGAGGAGGTTTACATGAAACAACCTGAAGAATTCCCCTCTAGTGATGGTGAGCAATTGGTTTGCAAGCTCAAGAAATCCTTATACGGTTTAAAACAAGCATCCCGCCTATGGTATTTGAAATTCCATAATGTAATTTCTTCTTTTGGTTTTGAAGAAAACATTATGGATCAATGTATATACTTGAAAGTTAGTGGGAGTAAAATTTGTTTTCTTGTTTTATATGTGGATGACATTTTGCTAGCAACCAATTATAAGGGTATGCTGCATGAAGTGAAACAATTCCTCTCTAAAAATTTCGATATGAAGGATATGGGTGAGGCATCTTATGTCATTGGCATTAAGATCCATAAAGACAGATTTAGAGGCCTCTTGGGTTTGTCTCAGGAAACCTATATTAATAAAATTTTAGAGAGATTTCAGATGAAGGATTGTTCACCAAGTATAGCTCCCATTGTGAAGGGTGATAGGTTCAATTTGAACCAATGCCCGAAGAACGACCTTGAAAGGGAACAAATGAAGAACATTTAATATGCTTCTGTTGTCGGAAGCCTAATGTATGCTCAGGTCTGCACAAAACCTGACATTGCATTTGTTGTGGGAATGTTGGGACGATATCAGAGTAATCCAGGTATAGACCATTGGAGAGCTGCAAAGAAAGTAATGAGGTATCTTCAAGGAACTAAAGACTACATGCTTATGTATAAACGGACGGACAATTTGGAAGTAATTGGCTACTCAGATTTTGACTTTGCTGTATGTGTTGATTCACGCAAATCAACATCAGGATACATTTTTATGATGGCTGGTGGAGTTGTATCATGGAGGAGTGCCAAGCAGACCTTGATTGCCACTTCCACTATGGAAGCCGAGTTCGTCTCCTGTTTTGAGGCTACTTTACATGGTGTATGGCTTAAGAGTTTCATTTTTGGGCTTAGAATTATGGATTCTATCTTTAAGCCATTGAGAATATATTGTGACAATTCAGCTACTGTTTTTATGGCTAAAAACAACAAAAGTGGGAGTCGAAATAAACACATTGACATTAAGTATTTAACCATAAGGGAACGTGTTAAAGAAAAGAAAATGGTCATTGAGCACGTCAACACTGAGTTGATGATCGCTGATCCTTTGACTAAGGGCATGCCACCGTTTAAATTCAAGGATCATGTAATGAATATGGGACTTGGTTCCATTATGTAGTTTCCCATTGTATGGACAATGTTATTTTTAATGAAATTCTTAATTACTGTGATGTTTTTTCTCATACTTATGTGCACCTTAATTTAATTTGAGAAAATTCATCTATGAGGACCAAGAATAAACATAAGGTTTATTCATTAAGAAATTGTTGCCACATAAATTAAAATAGCAATAAATACATAGTAATACATGGAAGGTAATACTTGTCATAAGAGGACTTATCGCCATGATTCTTGTATCTATTACTTAATACAGATTGTCAATAGGTTTTAAGATGAGACATTAAGTTTGGAAGCATGGACCAAGTGGGAGAATGTAAGCTCCCGCATCCGCATCCGCATTCCACGGCTCCTCAAAACTACCTCCGGTTCATTCGGTTATCAACTACACTTGAACTGGGAGCTTTTGGAGTGGTCCATTACTCCATCTAGGGTTTTCTACCTAGATTTGTGGAGCAGTTGACACATAGCCAACAAAAGCTTGATGAAAGCTTGGCTATTAAACCCCTATTTGGTCCCCAAGCTCACCAACTCAATCCCCTTCAGTCTTACACCATCAAGAAGGAGTAAGCAGAGCTCGGAAGTACCGTACAGGAAGCTAAACTTGTGTGGTATAGGAAAATCTTCTACAGCAAGTTGAGTAGCATCAATGGCTAGAGGTATGATCTATTGGTATTCCTATTTCGATTCTGTTTCAGAGTTTTATTCCGCATTTTTCAGAATCGATTTTTTTTCTCACACTAAATGTTTCATTAATGCTAATAAATACTATTATTTTTGTGCACTATCCTTTAATGATAAGTACATAAATCTATTAATGATATCATTCATTTTGTGAAATCTATCATATTCACTTTAAAATTAATTTCTTATTCTAAAACCATATATATTTAAAATACTTTTTATCAACTAATAGCAACAGTTTTTCATTTTTTTTAACAATTCATGGACATATAGGTTTGTTTTTTAATTAGCATATATATTTTTAAATAATAAATATATGAATATAAATTTATTTAATTATCATTATTTTCCTTTTAACTTAATACTATTATATTATATATATATATATCAACAAATATATTTTAATTAATACAATATATCTGATTTTTTTTTTTCAGAAAGAAAAAAGCCTACCTTATTATTCATGTGATGAATCAAAGGACATCATATCTAATTTACTTTTTAAAAACATTTCTCATCTATCCTAACTTCACGTGTAGTTGTGATGTACGAAATAATCACAACGTCAATCACGAAAGAATCTTCGTGCCGAAAACTGAGCAATAAAAAGAGTCTAAACTTAATGACTATCAAAAACTTAGTATTAGAAAGTGCTTTCTTTCAGACTTAATAGTTTTTGTCACGAAAACTTATCATTAAAAATATGTTGGCTTAATTTCATAATAAAATAAGTTGAAAATAAAAAGTGGTTTAATAGTTTTTGTCACGAAAACTTCGCTTTAAAAATATGTTAGCTTAATTTCATATTAAAATGTTGACTTACTTAGTACCAACATATAATCGAAAATTTGAAAACTGTCACTTGAAAAGTCTCCATAAAGTTTCAATTGTCATGAAATTTTATTGTGAGAAAACTCAGTATTAAAATAAGTGAAAGTTAAGTTTCGATCGACTTCAAAGACCAAAGACTATGAAAGACGAGTTATTTTCTCAGACGTCTCTACCAAATTTATTAACAGGAAAAATACTTTTGAATGCCACATTATGATGTTCACTGTTATCTTAAAACTAAGAATGATCCGAGATGTTGTAAATCTATATGGTAAATGTTTGTTTGTGTGGAAAGTTATGGATATACAATATCTATAATTGAACTATGGAGTATATCTTCAATTTTACAAAGGATATGACCCTGTTTTGAAGTATGCTATACATCTTGCAATTATGTATATAATGAATAGAGATGTAACATGGCTAGTAATGAATAAATAAATATGTATACGTAAATAAACTAAGTAGCATATACTGTATACATGAGTTTATTGAATGAAAAGTGACACGTGCCTTTATCATGCATGTATAGTAAGCAAAAAATCGATCATTAAATGCACCACATGGATGACCTAACCTAGGCTTAACTTATCGACAAGGATGAGGTGACAATCCTCTTGGTGAGGGTTGCATATGTGGTGTGCAATGAATTTGAGACTTTGACATGGAGACATGATTGGACCACAACGTTTCCTCATTGTTTGGTGTGGGAACAATGTCTAGTAATTGCTACCATTTTTTACATCATTGTTCATGTGTTACAAGAGATTATATGGAATCCCAAGCGTGAAAGACCTCAAATAGCCCCTCACGAGATTCTTGCCATATCCTCCTCTCATAATATAACATAACAATAACAATCAAGTTACCAATAATGGATTATGTAACATGGTGTACATATGTGGAGCATATAATTGTATTCTTTCATGTTCTTGTGTCCATGAGTATAGTAATGTGGTTGTTTGCACACATGGGCTACCTTGTGAATGGGTTTCTCAAGCTCATTACACAGAGGGTAAACTACATAATAGAGAAAGGATAAATGACACTTTTTCATTGGTTTGGTAGGTGACTATATAAAATTACTTTCTCATAGCAAAAACTCCTTATTTTAGATAAGATAGATTGAATTAATTGGATAGTAATCTTCTATCAATGTCATCATGTCATCATTTATTTTAAGAAACTTGTCTATGCAAATAATAAACTTGTTACAATATCAAAATATTATAATGTAAGATGGATTTATGGTGGGGTGTGTATTAATGTTTGATTCTTTTCTTAATTTTTTTCTACACTATAGATTTAATTAATTTATTTTTAAATGTTATAGTAGGTTCACTTATACCTTGTGTCAAGTCAATATTAACAAAATATGTTACTTTGTTACACATCTTCGTCATATCAAATTTTAGAATCCACCTATGTTCACTAATTACAATAACTTTCCACCAAACTTCATTACAATCTTATACTTAAAATTTTAATTAATATTTTTCAACCTCTAAAGTTAAAAAATGAAAACACAAATATATGATGCTTTTATTATTATACCTTTATTTTTATTATGGTCTATTTTTATTATAAATAATAATAATAATGTTACAAATTCATATTTTCTTAATCTAGTTATTAATTTTATGTCTATTGCATAAGAACCTTTCCCATGTTTCCTAACGTTATGGGATTCTAGGGGACTCGGGAATGAGAGCAAAATGTTCCAAATTCAGTGGGAACAGTTCCAAGAATTTGGTAACTCGCTGTGAACTTTTGCCCCATAAAATTGGGAACTTGGGGATGTTTCTTTAGGTGTTTCCTTCGTCGATACCTCCACGTGTTCCTTATCTAGTGGGGAACTTCCACACGTTCCTCATCCAATAGGAATCCTCCAAGCATTCCCAAGATCATGGGCCCAAAATTTGCCACATTTTTCCTTCAGTTCGGGTCCCAATCACACTAATCTCTCCTTCCCAAACCAACTAAGCCCAAAAACTAAATTTAATCTATAAATAAACCCTCCCTTTGTCAGGCAAAATATATCACTATTGATAGCTGACATATAGTGTCAACCCGGGAAGGTAAGCTTAGAGGCACCAACACTATATATCCAAGATTAGATGGAAAAATAAACTCACTCTATTAAACCAATCAAAATATCTTCAGACTTCAAAAGTTTAACCAACTTCAACTAGAAATGAAACTGGCTTTAACAACCCAAAGACAATTTGACTATAATGGTTCAAATATTAAGCTCCTTGAAATCAATCTTCTTCTATGATAAGGGAACAAACTTACTAACTTCAAATCCTCTGCAAGATCAATGATGAACATCTATATTCGGAAGGAAATGCAATTAAAATTTAAGTGTTTCAAACTTTATTCTATTGGACTACCATAATTCCATCATCTCTTAGTTTGTACTTATACACTTGTTCATGACATAGTGATATAATGTTATGCAAAACAATTTTATTAATGTGATCCAAGATTAAATCCATTATTTCACTAAACAATACAATTTATCCCTTTATTTCCTTTGTTTAATAACTGAACAAAGCGATGCCTGACATTATCACTACATTAATTAAATCCACCATTCATAAACTGCTAGAATATACAATCCATTCTCTTGCAAAATAGGCACTAACCAGTAACCATTTTATTCTTCACGATTTCCTGTAACAAACAAAATGAAAGCTAGAACCGATCATACACCCAGATTGCCAATTTAACAAGCTTAACTTGGCTCAATCAATCTTCTACAATCCATTTCAAGAGAACTAAATCAAATCCATAAAACACTGCCAACTATTCTAATCATTACTACAACATTGCCTTAAAAGTATAAATCTATTTAATTCAAAACAATCCCCTCTTCAAAGTGAAAGATCATAACCATCAAAACCAAACCAATACTATTATTTACGTTTTCCAATCATCACCTATATTCAAAAGGCATATTCAAATGAAAACTGAACCATGAAATCCTAATCCCAAACTCTTTAAATTCAATAAGAAAACTTCTAAAAGAAAATCAAATTCATTATATTGATAATGCAAAGTTAAATTACCAATTCAAGAATGGAGGGCCCTTCCCATCCCAAATGGATAATTGTTGAACCAAATGACAGATATAGAACTGAAATCTACATATTTTATTAGTAGTTTGGTTCAAGTTCCATAAGCATCATTCCTCTACACAACAACAATTTCCACGCAACAAACTACTTGTACTCCCCCCACTCTACTTTACTAAATGATAATTCACATCTCTAATTGATTGCTTGTGCTAGGTGCATGCTTACATTTTATAATATGATCACGATGACAACAAGCTCAGCTTGTTAGCTAATCTTACAATCTAGAGAAGAATCAAAGGATTTGATTTCATAGAATATATTCTCAAAGACAGTGTTAGATATGTTAGAAAACAAGACCGCAGAGCAATAACAGATATACAGTTAAATCAATAAACAAGATGCAAAACAAATTAAAACAATACAGAGAGACACAGATATAACGTGGTTCACCCAAACAATGGGCTACATCCACAAAGAAATTTGCCAGTCCTTTTATTGCAGTCCAAAAAGATGAAGGGATACACCCTGCAACAAAACCATTGCACTTCCTCTTCACGCTCTCACATGATCTCTTCCAGTACAATACAATGCCCACATCCAGTACAATTACAATGGAGCCTCCTCAAGCCTTATAAAGGATTAATCACATGCAATACCATGGGCTACAACAAACCATGTGCCCAAACCATGTGCTAGACCTAATCACCTTTGACTCGATCTCAAGTCAAGGTTAACCCTAACAATTCCCCCTTTAAACTTGACTTGGAGTAATCACCAACTCCCCTCAAGTATTTACTGAGGAATATTACATACACCCCCTTATCACCTAGGTCTATCTCCTGACTTTACTGGTGAGTTACCAGGGGTATGCATGCCTTACCAGGTCTTACATCCATATGCCCATTTACATGAAAACCGCTCCATTACATTTTTTTCATGTTCCTTCATGGTGACTAATCACAGCAACTATACCGCTGCTGCACTTTCTGGACCTTGGACTTGGCAAATTTCTTCTTTTCACCTTCATTCTTTAAGGCCAACAGAAACCAAGCAGGAACTTAGTTTCTCTCTAGTTACTCCCTTTGTCAACATGTCTGCAGGATTCTGGCTAGTGTGAATCTTTTCCAGTTTTAACAGTTCTTCATCTAGAACAGATCTTATGAAGTGGTACTTGAGTTCTATATGTTTAGTCCTTGAATGAAATACTGAGTTCTTTGTAAGATGAATGGCACTCTAGTTGTCACTGTACAACCTACTATTCTCCTGTTTCTTACCCAATTCTTCCATGAACCTCTGCAACCAAATCATCTCCTTACTAGCCTCTGTAGCAGTAACATACTCTTCTTCCATTGTTGAAAGTGCAACAACCTGTTGCAGTTTTGAAATCCAACTTACTGTTGTTCCACCTACAGTGACCACATACCCTATGGTGCTCCTCCTGCTGTCTTTATCACCGGCCATATCTACATCAACATATCCCTATAGAACAGTGTCTGAACCTCCAAAACATAATGCATGAGAAGTGGTACCTCTCAAATACCTGAGAATCCACTATAGTGCTTTCCAATGCTCTTTACCTAGATTATTCAAATACCTGCTTACAACTCCCACTACATGTGCAATATCTGGTCTTGTGCACACCATGGCATACATCAAGCTCCCAACTGCTTATGAATAGGAAATCTTGGACATGTAATCTATCTCTTCCTGTATCTCTGGACACATATGCTTGCTTAGTTTGAAATGGCTTGCCAAAGGTGTGCTGACTGGTTTTGCATTCTGCATTCTAAAACTCTACAACACCTTTTCTATGTACTTACCTTGAGACAATGTCAATTTGCAATTTTTCCTGTCTCTTGTTATTCTAATACCAAGGATTTGCTTTGCAGCACCCAAATCCTTCATCGCAAATGATTTAGCTAGTTTTCTTTTGAGCACATTTATATCCTACATGTTAGACCCTGCAACAAGCATGTCATCCACATACAATAACAAGATAATATATCTTCCGTTATCTAGCCTCTTGAAATAAACACAGTGGTCAGAATGACATCTATCATAACCTTGTTCTGTCATAAACTTATCAAATTTTAAATACCACTGCCTTGGAGCTTGCTTCAAGCTATACAAGCTCTTCTTCAACCTGCAAACCAAATTATCCTTCCCTTTGACCTCATACCCTTGTGGCTGCTGCATATAAATCTCTTCCTTCAAATCCCCATGGAGAAAGGCCATTTTTACATCTAATTGTTCAAGATGCAAATCTTCTACCGCCACTAGACTTAAAATAGTTCTAATTGAAGTCATTTTAACAATAGGAGAAAATATTTCATCAAATTCTATACCTTTCTTTTGTGCAAACCCTTTTACAACAAGTCTAGCCTTGTACTGCTTCTTTCCTCCATCTTCTTCCTTCAACCTGTAAACCCATTTATTCTGCAATACCCTTTTTCCTGCAGGCAACTTAACCAGATCCCAAGTCTGGTTTCTTACCAATGAGTCCATCTCCTCATCCATGCCTTGCTCCCACTTCTTTCTAGTTTCTACCTGCATTGCTTCTTCAAAACATTCTGGCTCACCAGAATCAGTCATCAATAAATAATACAGTGAAGGAGAGAATTGTTTAGGGGGTCTACTTAACCTGGTAGACCTTCTTACAGTTGCAGGAGTTTCAGGTACCTGCTGCTGCTCTTGATTCTCTGGTGCTTTTGGAACTTCATTTTCTTTGATTTCATCAAGCACTGTGTACTCTGTGTTTTCCTTTTCTTCTTTCTTTCCCTGCAACTGATCTTTGTACATGACCTTTTCATTGAATACTACATCTCTACTCCTAATGATTTTGCAATTTTTAAGACCCCATAAGCGATAACCAAAATCATCAACCCCGTATCCAATAAAGGTACATTTCTTGGATTTATCCTCAAGCTTTGTTCTATCATCTTTATCAATATGGACAAATGCTTCACAACCAAAAGTTCTCAGAAATGAGTATTTTACCTGTTTACCTGTCCATGCTTCCTATGGAATTCCACCATCCAAAGCGCTTGAAGGCCCTCTGTTTATTAAATAAACAGCAGTGTTTACAGCATCAGCCCAAAACTATAAGGGCAACCCTGCATGCAATCTCATACACATTGCATGCTCCATGATCGTTCTGTTCATCCTTTCTGACACACCATTTTCTTGGGGTGTTCCAGAGACTGTCTTCTCTCTGCGAATCCCATTGTGTGAACAGTAACTGTCAAACTCCTTGCTACAGTACTCGCCTCCATTATCAAATTTGAGACATTTCAACCTTTTTCCTGTCTCATTCTTAACCAAAGCTTTCCACTTCTTAAAAGTATCAAACACATCAGATTTCTGTCTAATGCAATAAACCCAAGTTTTTCTAGTTGCATCATCAATAAAAGTAACATAATAATGAGAGCCACCAAGAGATTGTACCTGAGCTGGTCCCCATACATCTGTATGGACAAGCTCTAACTTTTCACTCTTCTTTTGTTTCCCAACCCTGAGAAATCTAACTCTCTTCTATTTTCCATAAACACAGTTCTCACAAAATTCCAAACTTACCTGCTTCAGATCTAGAAGCAGTTTCCTTGAGTGGAGAATCTACATCCCCTTCTCACTCATGTGGCCAAGCCTATGATGCCACAATGCTGCACCTATTTCTGTGGAAGCTACAGAAATGGAATAATCAGTGTTATGGGGACATAAATATAACATACCTATCCTATCTCCTTTTGCAATTACCATTGATCCTTTAGTAACCTTCCACCATGTTTCTCCAAACGTAGACAAACAGCCGCCATCTCCCAATTGCCCTGTTGAGATCAGATTTCTTTTCATAGTAGGAATGTGCCTTACATCCTTTAGCAACCAGTCATTTCCATTATTTAGTTTAATCCGTACCTTACCCTTTCCAACAATTTTACATGGTTCATCATCCCCCAATAACACATGCCCAAAATCACCTTGAACATAATCATAAAAGAATTTCCTATGGGGTGTAGCATGACATGAAGCCCCTGAATCTACTACCCAGTAATCACTAGTATTATATAATGCAAGAATCAAATCATCTTGTAACACATCACCTGCTACATTAGCTTCCTGGGTAGTCTCTTGCTGCCTCTCACCTTTCTTCTTTGGTGCTCTGGAGTCTTTCTTTAGATGTCCTTTCTTACTGTAGTTCCAGCATTCTATTTTTCTGAATCTGGACTTGGAAATTCCCTTTTTAGACTTGCTGCGATTTCCTGGGCTCCTTCCTCTCTCGTTTTGTCTCCCTCTGCTCTCCATGTTCAACGCATTACCTGATGTCTCACCTATGCTTTTCCTTTGCATTTCCTTGCTAAGAATAACACTAACAACATCATCAAACTTAAGAGTGTTTGAACTAGGGACAGAGTTACTTACAGCCATGACCAAGCTATTCCAGCTTTCTGGCAATGAGCACAAGATTAGAAGAGCCCTAACCTCATCATCAAAGTTCACTTTTACAGAACTTAACTGACTGGTAAGTGTATTAAACTCATTTAAATGGTCAGCAACAGATCCACTTTCCGACATCTTCATATTAAATAAACACTTCATTAAAAATACCTTGTTAGAAGCCGAGGGTTTTTCGTAGAGCTTAATCAATGCGCTCATCACACTCTCTGTTGTTATTTCTTTCGAAATATTGAAGGCCATCGACGAAGCCAGGAACAGCCGTAATGTTCCTAGTGCCTTTCTGTCAAGAACCTCCCATTCTTCATCCTTCATAGCCGCTGGCTATTTTGCTTTTCCGCCTAATGGCAGGTACAAATCTTTCTGGTACAGATAGTCCTCCATTTGCATCTTCCATAACTGATAGTTTTGGTTGTTAAATTTATCGACCCTAAACTTTCCTTCTTCCACCATTGCTCCCATTCGAACCAGGAACCCTTCTTTCTTGCGAGTTTACAAACCAAATAGACCTTTTGGCTCTTATACCAATTGTTAGAAAACAGGACCGCAGAGCAATAACAGATATATAGTTAAATCAATAAACAAGATGCAAAACAAATTAAAATAGTACAGAGAGACACAGATATAACGTGGTTCACCCAAACGATGGGCTACATCCACAAAGGGATTTGCCAGTCCTTTTATTGCAGTCCAAAAAGATGAAGGGATACACCCTGCAGCAAAACCGCTGCACTTCCTCTTCACGCTCTCACAGTCTCTCTTCCAGTACAATACAATGCCCACATCCAGTATAATTACAATGGAGCCTCCTCAAGCCTTATAAAGGCTTAATCACATGCAATACCATGGGACAATACCATGGGCTACAACAAACCATGTGCCCAAACCATGTGCTAGACCTAACCACCTTTGACTCAATCTCAAGTCAAGGTTAACACATGCAATACCATGGGACAATACCATGGACTACAACAAACCATGTGCCCAAACCATGTGCTAGACTTAACCACCTTTGACTGAATCTCAAGTCAAGGTTAACCCTAACAAGATAGAAATGTTGAAGGAATGCGTACCCCAACCTCATGGATTCTTCTGAGCTGAGTTGGATGTTTTGAAAATTGATTACATCAATATTCTGAAGAATTATCCATTGATCAGGCAAGGATTTCTCCTAAACCGTTGAGAATTTCTGAAATCTGTTCACAACCAAGGTAAATGAGTCCATTTTAGAAGAGGGTTTTCAATGGCTTCACGATATTCCTCTTGGTTTGTTTAGGAGTGAAGCCTGAATTTGAATACCTGTTAAAGTGACAGAAACATTAACATCACCTTTGAATTGTAATATGCTTTCCACATGTGCAACCTGGGCACGAGCCATGAACAACAAAACATATTGATACTTCAAATTAGAAAACTCATGCTGTCAAATCGATTGAAGAGACCTGGAAGTACGAGAATCAATGATATTTATTTGTGGCGGTACCAGAACAAGTGTCGAATCAAGGGCTGGGAATTTATCACTTCTTGTTGAAGGAACCCAACTTTGTTTTTCATAAATATGTTAGTCAAAAACTTAATTTAATTCTTCAAACGATAAAATAATGACTATTGTATAATTGATTACCTAATATTGCTTGGAGGTAGTTTATGGAGTAAAAATGTAGGAAATAAGGCTTCATGATGGCTTATATTCTATTACTACCATAGTAAAAGATAGGAAAGATTTTAGAAAAAATTGGGGCATGACATAGCCCCCCTAGAACAAAACCATTGCATGTCCTCATGCAATCAAGTCTTTTGCTTAGTTTCAAAATTGTAGGGCACTGCTTCATTTGGTTTTGAGTAGTTTTGATAGAGATGCTTAACCTTGAAGATGCATTTTTATTCAACTGCTTCACCAATTTCTTATTTTTGGTTTTAAGTTTTAGTACCTTCTCATACCAGTGGGTGTCCATGAATAATGATGCTCTACTCTTAGTAAGGAGGGTTTAATAATGACGATAGGTAGCATAGATGGGTGACTGTTTTGAAGAATTGGAGGAATAATTACAATTATATGGATATTAAAATAAATGGAGAAACTATAAGTGAAATGTTTGATGATGAACAAGTAATAAAAAAATAGTCATTATTTCATGTATGCATAACTAAAATAATTTTGACAACATGTCTCCAAACAAAGTCAACTCAAAGAAACTTACAAATTTGTTGTTTGTGCTGCAGATTTAGAAATACCTGCTCTTATTGGCTCCTTTTTGCTAGATATACTTGCAAAGAATGATCCCCATTTGGTACTGGTTTATTGCTTCGGAATGAAAATTTTGCTATATGATCATTTGAATGCTAGAACGCCAAGGCAATATATAATTGTTTTTGTGTAAAAACAAGAATGTTTTTTCTGATAGCATGAAATTATTTAGTTGCCATGATATCATGGCCTTTCAATGCCTAATTTGTGATGGGGTTGGTGTCTATGGTAATATTATGAAGATACAAGATGTATAGGATAGAAGTCCTCCCACAAGATTCCTTATCAATAGCTGACATATTTCATCCTTATTCAAAGAATGGAGGGACCTTCTAATCCCAAATGGATAATCCTTGAAGCACCAGATGAAAGATATAAAACTGAAATCTAAATATTTTATTAGTAGTATGGCTCAATTTTCATAAGCATAATTCCTCTGCACAACATTTTCCACACAACAAACTACTCTAACTTACTCTTACTCCCCCCACTCTACTTTACTAATTGATATTTCATAGCTCTAATTGATTGCTTGTGCTAGGTGTAGTCTTGCATTTTACAATACGGTCATGACGACAACAAGTTTCGCTTGTTAGATAATATCATGATATAGAGCATAATGAAAGGCTTTTATTCAGTGGAATATATTCTCAAAGACAAATCTAGATAGAAATGTTGAAGAAATGCGTCCACCAACCTCATGTCTTCTTCTAAGTTGACTTGGACGTTTTGAAAATTGGTTACAGCAATATTTTGAATAATTCTTCTCTGATCAAGTAAGTATTTTTCCTAAATCAATGATAATTTATGAAAACCATTAGCCATGAAAGTAAATGAGTCCATTTCAGAAGTGGGTTTTCAACGGTTTTATGAGATTCCTTTTGGTTTGTTCAGTAGTGAAGCCCGAAGTTGAAATCCTATTAAAGTGACTGAAACTTTAACAATGCCTTTGAATTGTGATACGATTTGCACATGTGTGACCTGGGCATGAGCCATGAACAACAAAACATATTGATACTTCAACTTAGGGAACCCATGCTGCCAAATCAGTTGAAAATACCTAGAAGCATGAGAATCAATGATCTTCATTCGTGGTTGTACCGAAACGAGTGTCAGATCAAGGGCTAGTCATTCATCACTTCTTGTTGAAGGAACGCAACTTTTTTTTCATAAAGAAGTAGCCAAAAACTAACTTTAATTCTTCAAACGATAAAATAATGGCTATTCTATCATTGATTACCTATTATTGCTTGGAGGTAAGCTATGGAGTAAAAATGCAGGGAAGAAGGCTTCATGATGGCTTATATTTTATTACTACCATAGTCAGAGATCGACAAGAGTTTAGAAAAAATTGAGGTTTGACACCCTTCTCATCAATCATTCACATTTCCGAGTTTAATTTGGTTTTCCTTCTTATTCTAATTTGATAAGGTTTTGTGTGAGTGAGTAGCACTATGAGTGTGAGAGGTGGGAAACAGTTGTGAGTGTGGCTTGAGTTTAGTGTGAACAAGGAACCTTGAGCATTGAGTAATTTCCATCAACCACAGTTCATGCTTGTATGCAACACCCAATATTGTGAGTAGAAACCAACATTGTAAGAAACAACCTGTGAGAGGAGGCATCTTGTAGTGTGAGTAGAAACCTACAAGTCATTTCATAATACTCTTCATAGATATTGTAGATTCAAGTTGATTTAAAATGGGAGAATAACATGAATTTAACTATATCAATTCATCAGTATTATGAACTTGAATTGAATCATAATCAAGAGGATTTTCCAAAAACTGAATTATCATGGATGCATGGGTTAAATTTTAAGTAACTAGGTGAAACAAAACTTGTGTGTTTCCTTAGCATGAAATATAGTAGATTTTACAACAAATATGGCTGCAAGTATATTGTCAAAAAATATGGCACGAGGTTAAAGGATTGGATCATCCAACCACACTTTGTTTATAAATTCTTATTCGTTTGTAGTCAATGCATAGTACTCAACAATCAACTGTATTGGTAGACAATGAATGACTTTAGGAAATCTTCTAGCATCTAGTTGAGTCAAAACTAGCATCTTCTTGTGCCTAACTCAAATGTGTTGAGACACCATTTAGTTCCTTGTTCCTAATCATTCCATGGAGAAATGTGTAAATAGTATTTAAATATCACACATTCCATAGAGAATTGTATAAATGATATTTAAACTTGTTGGTTTATGGTTTCCAATTCCAAATGATTATCACTCTACAAAGGTATTGCCTTAATGACTTCCTAACCAAGGATGCCCCCTGTAAGTGCACAAAATGTAGGTAGTTCTCTTGTCTTGGTATTGAGAATATTTGCAAAAGAATATTTGGTAATTCAAATATCCTTTGATCTTACATTTTTTTTTATAGAAATGCAATGATTGGCCTTGAAACCCAATGTTTAGACCTTCATAATCCACATAAAATTTCTTCGGACAATTGGGAAAGTGGACGAAGCATGTGGGATATTGAAACAAGTGAATGCAGAGGACTATGCACTATGAGACAGATGCTACGTCCTTCACTACATTGATGGATACTCTTTTCATTGTAGATTGGATGAGGCTAGAGAATTGTTAAATGAGATGAGAAGAAGGAAATGCATGACTGATTTTGTTATATACAATATGTTAATCCACAAGTGTTGGGACCTAGGGAAAGTGCATAGGAAATAAGCGCAAATGAGGAAATGCACAAGAATTAAGCCATCGCACAAGCATAAGCAAGGAAAAGGAAGCACGCAGCAGGAAACTGCGTGAAAGAGAAAAACTGTGCAAAAGAAGGAATAGACACAAAAGATGTCACCTGTGTGGAAAAGGAAAATTGCACGGAAGAAATATGGTAGCAGGGTAAAGCAGTAGCATAGATGCAACTTAACGGCCGAAAGTGACAGGATGATTGTGGGTGCTAAAGCCGGTTTAAGTCAACAGACACCACATGAGTGAACACATGCTGTAAGTCAACCCATTAGTGCCTCGTGTGTTGAAATATTGTAACTTCGAAGAATATTCTATATGTATCTTTTGTGGTCCCCGATGGTCCTATCGGGAGAACCACTTGTATTATCTTATACCCCGATGCTTCTAATCGGAATAACTAATAAGAGTCATGAGGTAGTCCCCTCTAATTGTAAAGGTGGGTCATTAGCACCCTAGTGTGGTTACTTGAGCCTACATGTGTAACTCGAGCCTACATGATTTAAATCGAGCCTACATGTTGAATGAGTTAATTCAAGTGAACGGATGAATATAAATAGAGGTGTGGTGCTCCTCATTTGAGACACACACACACTCTCACTTGTGTAGCGCATTAGTGGAGAGAGAGAAGTAGCTGGAGAAGGAGGAGGATCAGGCTTTGATCTCCTTGCTGGTTTTATCTTTTGTCTTTTATCTTTTTGGGGCATCTATATTGAGGAAGCTTTTGCTGGGTTTTTCCCTTTAGAGTTTTCCCAGGATAAATCTGTGTTGTTCTTGTGATATTGTTTCTTTCAGTGATCTTGCTTATATGCTTTTGTTATGAAAATGAAATGAAATACTGATGTCTTAGCTAAGCATATGAAAAGTTAACATGGTATCAGAGCCATCCTGAATAGGACAACTTTCATAAGATACAGAAGCTAGGGCTTCTTAATTTTTGGTTCTCTCTCCACAATCGATCAACAAAATAAGGCCAGGCTGACTCTCCATTGAAGGGCGGATCTTTCTGTCAAAGCAAAATTCGATTCTGAGCATTTTCAGTTTTCGGTGCAGGAAATTAGGGCTTCTTACAGAAGAAGAATTTTTTATTGATCCTGGAATAGGATTTATTTCCTTATCAAAATCCAAGTTTAGAGACCTGGATCAATATTTTTGGTTGGGTAAAACTCTGGGAAAGTCAAACCCTAGTTTGACCCCAAGCTAGAAAAACCCTAAATACTAAAACTGCTACATTTTGGTAAATTCGCTATATCTTGATATTGGCGAAGGGTCAAGAGCTAAAAATTGAGTATGCCGAAGATAAAATCCTGATGTACACTGTTTCCAAAATTCAGCCTCCGATTCTATATATTTTTGGAGATATGATCCCTCCAAGTTAGGGTTCCAGCCTCTTCCAGAATTCATCCCTAAAAAGGACACCTGGGGAAAATTGCTATATCTTGGGCTATAGAGGTCCAAATGGAATTCCTGAATATTTTCCAGAAATATCACGGACTCTAATTTCTTTGATCCAAATTTCAAAACCTGAAGATGAAAAAGAGACACGTGGCAGGCCGTACAACTTCGCTGTTCTGAATAGTCCTGTAACAGGTCACCTTGGGAAAATGATAATAAATCCCAATTGGTGAAACCAATTGTAATTAAACCTATTTTTTGGGATCAGGGACATGTGAGGTTACCTTAGTGAAAAATTTCAGACACAGAGGAGTAGTAATTTCAGAGATAACACGGAAACAGTAACAGGAATTTCTGCAGAAGAAATTGGAAAGTTAGGGCTTCCTGTTCCGAGAGCTTCCCTCCACTGTTTTGCAGAAAAGGAGTACATTGGATAGCTCCATTTGAAGAGATCTATCCTTTTATCCAATTAGATCTAAAATATTCCAAGTTTTGAAAATTAAGGTTTCTCTGACAAACCCTAGATTAGCCAGCTCCGGAAGCAAGACGGACACCTCAAATCGGTAAGATCTAATCTTTTGCTATTTGCATTTAAGGTTCTCATTCCAAAGTGATCTATCACATCAGCTTGATGATAATCTTGGTGAAGTTGAAAACTTCCAACAATGGAAGTATTTGATCTCTTTGAAGAAAATGAATTGGACACCTACATGAGTAGAGAGGTTCGAGTTCCATATGGAGATGAGGTTCAAAGCCTTACACAAGAAGAACTTGATCAAGGCCAAGAAGATCATTGTTGATTCAATCACGGATCAAATTGTACCACAAGTGTCTTCCCTAAAGACACCGAAGATGTTTTATTCCTTGCTCAAGCTATTTGAAGATAAGAACTTAAATCAGAAGATGGCTTTGAGAAAACACTTGAAGAATGTGAAGATCCAGAATGCAGAACAACTTGAAGCGGTAAAAGATGAAGTGGAGAATGCATAAGTGGTGATAGCCACCTTGAATGGCCTCCTAGGATCATGGAATTCATTCATACGAGGAATGTGTGCCAGAAGGAAGTGATTACTTTCAGCTAAATCTAAGAAGAAGAAGATGGGAGCAATTGAAGATCAAGCTCTCTCCATTCAAAGAAGATCCCTCTAGCGACGAGGAATGTGAAGAACTCAATTCTTGAAGAACCTCTTATCCATCTTATCATTTGGATAAGAAATGATGATGTCATGAATGAAGAAGATGATGAAGTAGAAGGATCAAGAAGGAGTCTACCCATGAAACGAATAAAAGATAAGTATTCAATTTTCATTGCATGATATTGTTTTGTTATGCATTTGATTATATTTAGTTGATGTGTTATGCATGATAGATTGTTTGCATTAATGACTGAATACTACTAATATGCATGTGATGGGTAAGTAGCTCATGGTTCTATACAACTCTCCATTGCTACTTATCTAGAATGAAACCTCTTTGCTGACATATTGGATTAGTGCACTATCTCAATGTTGTCCTGGTAGAGATGGAAGGCATCTAGGAAAGTTTCCATGAGATATGGATGAATGTTGTATTGGCTAAACAGTTGCATGATGCATAAGAATTTGTCGTTATGCATATGTTTTATGAAATAGTTCTAACCATGCAACTGGTGCATTTGAATTGTAGGAAAGGTCCTGTACAACCTCCTACAAGAAAAGAAGGGTGAGACTTGTTCTGAAGAACAAGTGATGACAATTAAAAATTCACCCCAATAAACATGAATTTGAAGCTCCCAGGGCCAGAGACACCATTACGGAAGAGAGAGCTTCAGAAAGTGGTAGATCCACCCCGAAGGATGAAGACCACCATGGGTATGAGAGATAACTCATGATGAAGAAAAGAATACTATGAAATAAGCTATGATTAAAGAATAACAATTGATCATGGGGAATGATGTATACGATATGATTTCCAGACATAAACGGAAGTACGTAGTATCTATGGATCTACAAGAACAAGTGTACAAAACAAGGTTCATGATTTTCCTCTGAAAGAATAGACTATGACATAACATACTCTATTGACCAGACCTACTAGAAGTATATATCAAGCATAGAACCACTTGCACAGAATGAAGAAGAAATATGATACTCCACTTTAGGGGAGTGACTACAGAAGATATTTGAGTTCAACATGGTGCAACATGATGGATAGCTTCGTGATGGATTGAAACTTTACCAAGAGTAAAGTGGGTTCCAACCTTCAAGGTTGAATGAAGAAGACTAGGATATGTTGATGACCTGACAAGATGAACTCATGGAAGATGTTATGATACTAGAATGATGTATGGGATATAGTTCCCAAACCAGAAGGAAAGAGTATAGTATCCTCCAAATGGATATTCAAAATAAAGCATGCAACTGACGGAAGTATCGAGATGTATAAAGAAATATTTGTGGCTAGAGGATTCTCTTAGAAGGAGGGAATTGATTATGAAGAGACATTTTCCCTATTAGCACGGTATACTTCGATTAGAGCTATCATGGCACTTGCATCCATGATGAAGTGGGAATTACACTAGATGGATGTGAAAACACCTTTTCTAAATGATTTGATCAAAGTAGAAGTATACATAGAACAGCCACAAGGATTTGAAGTTGAAGATAGACATACTCACATATGCAAGTTGAAGAAGGCCCTCTATGGCCTAAAACAAGCTCCTCGAGCTTGGTATGAAAGGATAGACAGTTTCTTGTCAAGCAAGATTTACCAAGAGTAAAGCTGATCCTAACCTTTATCATAAGGTTATAAAAGATGATCTTGTCATCCTGTTGTTATATTTGGATGACTTATTCTTGATAGGGAATGAGAAACAGATTATAGAAAGCAAGAAGAAACTAGTAGAAGAATTTGAGATGAAAGACCTTGGGTTAATGCATTATTTCCTAGGTCTGGAAGTGTGGCAAAGTTTAGAAGGAATATTTCTCAACCAAGGAAAGTATGCGGTAGAGATATTGAAGAGATTAAATGTGTTGGAATGCAAAGTCATGGCCACACCCATGGACCCCAACCTGAAGTTGTTAGCTGATGACTCATCAGAGTTAGTGGATATGACTCATTACAGACAGATCATTGGGTCATTGATGTACTTAACAAATACCATACAAGACATTTGTTTTGCTGTGAACACCTTAAGTCAATATCTTGTTCAACCAAGATGGGTTCACCTAGTAACTGCAAAACATGTGATGAGATATCTGAAAGGGGCTATAGAATTTGGTTTATATTATAATGGTAGCCATGAGTATAGATTGTATGGATACACAGATGCAGATTGAGCTGGAAGTATCTCAGACAAGAAAAGCACATCAGGTAGATGCTTTTGTTTGGGGTCTGCTATGAGTTCATGGTTTAGCAGGAAATAGTCCAGTGTTTCTCATAGCACGGCTGAAGCAGAATACATAGCAGATTACTCTACTAAGTTGTGAAGCCATATGGCTTTGAAAGCTGATATCAGGTCTATTTGAACTGAATATGGATACTACATTGATTCTATGTGATAACGAGAGTTGTGATAACAAAGAACCCTGTGTTTAGTCGTAACACATAGAAATCCGGTATTTCTACATTCAAGATAAAGATGCAGATGATGATGTTTCAGTATTTACATACTGTAGATACAGATGATGGTGATTCAGTATTTCTATAATGAATATATAGATGATGATGATTTTAGTATTCCCATACTGAAGATATAGATGATGTTTCAGTATTTACATACTGTAGATGCAAATGATGGTGACCTGATGATGCTTTCAGTACTCACATACTGGAGATACAGATGGTGATAGTTCAGTATTCACATACTGAAAATGTAGATGAATATGGTTTAGATGATGATGCGCTGACAAAGCCTCTGTCTCGGGTAAAGTTTGAACACTTTCGAGACAAGCTTGGTGTGGTTCAAAAAGACCTTCCCCGAAAGGGGGAGTAGTGATGTTGCCCTAAAGTGATCCGGAGACCTCGGTCTTCAAGAATGAAGAGGGATTGTATCATCCTGGGACATATGTCCAAAAGTGACCCGGAGACCTCGGTCTTTGAGAATGAAGAGGGATTGTATCATCCCAGGACATATGTCCAGAAGTGATCTAGTGACTTCGATCATCGAGAATGTGGTAGGATTATATCATCCTTGAACTTCAGTCATCGAGAATGTGGTAGGATTGTATCATCCTTGAACTTTGGTTCAGAATGGATCCAGTGAACTTTGGTCATCGAGAAGGTGGTAGGATTGTATCATCCTTGGACTTCGGTTCAGAATGGATCCGGTGAAATTCGGTCATTGAGAAGGTGGTAGGATTGTATCATCCTTGGACTTTGGTTCAGAATGGATACGGTGAACTTCGGTCATCGAGAAGGTGGAAGGATTGTATCATCCTTGGACTTCGGTTCAGAACAGATCCGGTGAACTTCAGTCATTGAGAAGGTGGTAGGATTGTATCATCCTTGAACTTCGGTTCAGAATGGATCCGGTGACTTCGGTACTCAAGAACGTGTGTTGATCCCATAATTCCTAGAGGAAGGATTGTCTGAGTTCCACATCTTTGTTGATCCCATAATTCCGAAAGGAAGGATCGTTAGTAACTCCGTAAAGACCTAAATCTCGTAATTCCGAAAGGAAGGATCATTGACTTGATCTCATAATTCCAATAGGAAGGATTGTTTGAGTTCCACAGATGTGTTGATCCCGTAATTCCAATAGGAAGGATTGTCTGAGTTCCACAAATGTGTTGATCCCATAATTCCGAAAGGAAGGATCATTGAATTGATCCCGTAATTCCAATAGGAAGGATTGTCTGAGTTCCACAAATGTGTTGATCCCATAATTCCGAAAGGAAGGATCGTTAGTAACTCTGTTAAGACCTAAATCCCATAATTCCGAAAGGAAGGATCGTTAGTAACTTCGTAAAGACCTAAATCCCGTAATTCCAAAAGGAAGGATAGTTGGTAGCTTCGTACAGACTTGATCCCATAATTCCAACAGGAAGGATTGTCTGAGTTCCACAGATGTGTTGATCCCGTAATTCCAATAGGAAGGATTGTCTGAGTTCCACAAATGTGTTGATCCCGTAATTTCGAAAGGAAGGATCGTTAGTAACTCCATAAAGACCTAAATCCTGTAATTTCAAAAGGAAGGATAATTAGTAGCTCCATAAAGACTTGATGCCGTAATTATGAAAGGAAGGATCATCTAAGCTCCACAGATGTGTTAATCTTGCAATTTTGAAAGGAAGGAACATTAGTAACTCCGTAAAGACCTAAATCCCGTAATTCCGACAGGAAGGATCGTTTGAGTACCACAGAAATGTTGATCCCGTAATTCCGAAAGGAAGGTTCATGTTGATGATGATGATGTTGATGTTTTGATGATGTTGATGTCTTGATGATGATGATGTTGATGTTTTGATGATGTTGATGTCTTGATGATGATGATGTTGATGTTTTGATGATGTTGATGTTTTGATAATAATGATGTTTTGATGATGATGATGTTTTCATGATGATGTTTTTGATCAAAAGATCAAAGTATGATGATGATGTTGTTGCTAATCGAAAGGCCAATGTGCTGAAGATGATGTTACTGATCGAAAGGTCAAAATGCTGAAGATGATAGTGCTGAAGATGATGTTGTTGATCAAAAGGTCAAAGTGCTGAAGATGATGTTGTTGATCAAAAGGTCAAAGTGTTGAAGATGATGTTACTGATCGAAAGGTCAAAGTGCTAAAGATGATGTTGCTAATCGAAAGGTCAAAGTGTTGAAGATGATGTTGCTGATCGAAAGGTCAAAGTGCTGAAGATGATGTTGTTGATAGAAAGGTCGAAGTGCTAAAGATGATGTTGCTGATCAAAAGGTCAAAGTGCTGAAGATGTTTCTGATCGAAGCAGTCAAAGTATTAATGATGATGAAGACTGAAGATTGAAGATGAAGACTACATAATGTTGAAAAGCTTCCAATGATTTATAAACGTGTTACCCTGATGATGCTGATGGTGTCCTCTATCTCTCTCCTACTATTGTTGTTGTTGATGTTGTTGTAGAATACCCTTCTCGTTAAGGGGGAGTGTTGAAATATTGTAACTTCGAAGAATATTCTATATGTATATTTTGTGGTCCCCGATGGTCCTATCGGGAGAACCACTTGTATTATCTTGTACCCCAATGCTTATAATTGGAAGAACTAATAAGAGTCATGAGGTAGTCCCCTCTAATTTTAAAGGTGGGTCATTAGCACCCCAGTGTGGTTACTTGAGCCTAGATGTGTAACTCAAGCCTACATGATTTAACTCGAGCCTACATGTCGAATGAGTTAATTCAAGTGAATGGATGAATATAAATAGAGGTGTGGTGCTCCTCATTTGAGACACACACACACTCTCACTTGTGTAGCGCATTAGTGGAGAGAGAGAAGTAGCTGGAGAAGGAGGAGGATCAAGCTTTGATCTCCTTGTTGGTTTTATCTTTTGCCTTTTATCTTTTTGGGGCATATGTATTGAGGAAGCTTTTGCTGGGTTTTCCCAGGATAAATCTGTGTTGTTCTTGTGATACTGTTTCTTTCAGTGATCCTGCTTATATGATTTTGTTATGAAAATAAAATGAAATACTGATGTCTTAGCTAAGCATATGAAAAGTTAACATCATGTGAAGTCATGATCGCCACAGCTGTAGCCTGAAGGGCGATTGATGGCGACAGTTAACAGACCGCCTGTATGCAGTCGACCCTGCGTAGTCATGTAAAATAGTATAAATAGGAGGGATTCAATAGTTAGAGGGTTGATTAATGGTTGATTCCAGTTGGTGTGTTGTTGGTAATCGATTGATTAGTGTTGATTATGTTTAGTCGTAGTTTCTTTTGGAGGGTTAGCAGAGGGAAGATCTCTGAGAGAGCAGAGTGAAGATGAGAGATTTGAGTGGTAGATTAATTGGAATCCTATAGGATGCAATAGAGGTAGTGTAGTAGAACGGAAGCTCTACTAGAGGTGCAAATGCTAGAGGAGTCGATCTAGGCCGTGTGCGGATCAGTAGACGGTAGTAGTAGATTAGGAGAAATAAGACATAGAGCATGAGAGAAAGAAAGAGTCTGAACATAAAGATAGATACAAGATAGTCTGCAGTTAAATACAGGTTGAAGGCGCCATATATTTCTCATGCCAAATGAGGAGCGCCTTGTGGTTTTTCCCAGATGGGTTTCCACATGAATTCTCTTGTGTGTTGATGATTGAATGGGTCTGATTGTTTTATGTTTATGTCTTTGTTTATGCTTATGATGCAAGACCTATCATGATTGAAAGAATGTTGTGCTATCAATAGAGGTCTATGCACATGAACAGGTTGTTATGCACTACTTCTGAGTACTAGTTTATGTCTGTGACGTAATCGTTGTTGCACATCTCTTATCTTGTGCATGTCTGATTTGTTGATTTTATATTCAGTTATGATTAAAGTACTAAGGTTGAATCTGTGTCATGTTGTTAGTAGTTAATAGAATATATGCGCAGTACGTGCTACAGTTTGGCAAGAATGACTCCATCCTTGCGACTTGGCCATGCGCCAAGGGACTATAATCTCTCAACAATCGCAAAAACATGGTTTTGGTGGTTACCCATTGAAGAGATATCTTGGGTGAGACTCCACCTGCCTTGCAGGTGTTGCCGACGCGGCTTGCTCTGTTGGGCTGGTATATCAGGTGTTTTTTGGGTTGACGGGCTGCACAGAACCTGGATCACACCGGTTAGGAAAAGTGGCCAAAAAATGGTTTCATTGCCAGGACTGTATTGATCAAAACAAGGGAAATGTTGTGGCAATTGACGAAGAGTGAAGTTGAGGATTGGCTGGAGTCAAAGATGTTGGTATTTGCGCTAAAGGAAAGCGAGGGTTCATAGTTGAGCCTTGAGAACTGGATACAATGATATCTATGCTCAGATATCCATGATATTATCTTTGTAGAATTTCCCATTATATTGCAAGAGTGGTTGTCAAAAATAGCAACTCAGCATACTAGCTTCTAGAGAAGAGGAGTAGCTGAGTGGACCGACCAGCTAAAGCAAGAAGTGGCACAAGTAAGTAACCCTATTTCCAAAGTTGTTTATTTTTGGATTGATAGCATATTAGAAGGATATGTTACTGAGTTTGTTGTTGAAGCAATAACCTCGTATAGCGAGGAAGAGAGACATTTTTTCCAAGGACCTCAGGGAAGGTACCTTATGTCTATAAACCTATGGTTTAAAATGCTCCTTTATGAAAAGGGTATTTTACAACTCAACGATTGAGTCATGCAGTCTATGAAGGAGATATGTTGTGCAAAATTTAGAAGTAATATGGAAGGTAGTAAGAAGAAATGTTCCAAGGAAGCTCCGAGGACGAGTTGAACACTGGATTCCTAAGAAGCGGAAGGAGGTTCCAATCAAGGAAGAGGAGGAAGGTAGTGGGAGGCAGGAGAGCTTATAGCCTACCCAGAGAAGGTGAATACGGATGTGAGTCACACCTAGATGAAGGGTCCTATGACGAAGAGGAGGATTATAGTCTGATTTATGAGAGAGAATAATCAAAAGAGTATGCAAAGATGCCAAGGACAAGATGTAACTACAACATTCCAGAAAGATCACCTGGAGTAAGACCTAGAAATTCCTCACCTGAACAGCCTGTGAACACTAGTAGTTCTAGTGTTGGGACTGGTGTGCAAGGAATCCCATCAGTAAACCCAGTAAATCTAGTAGATCCAGGAAATCCAGTGAACAACCTCAACGCCACCCTAATGGTGGGAACATACGTTAGACTACCCACATTCAATGGGAATGGAATAGAGAATCCAGAACAACATTTGTTCCTCTGCGAGGTAGTATGGATGGTACACCTTGTTGTCAATGCGCACATCCAAAAATCACAAATGATTACGACTCTACGAGGCCGCATGCTGGATTGGTTTATGAAGTACTGTGCAGTACCACTGGGGCAACTGTAGAGGACTATTGAGGAGATTCAACACACAATGATATCAGAGTTCAGAAAGCCACAATCTAAATCCAAATGGATAACCGAGATCAAGGAGATTAAGCGGGCTCCAATAGAAACAATATGGGACTTTGATCAGTGGTTTAAAATGTTGATAGCCAAAGTAAGCTTCCAGATGTCGGACGTGCAGCATAAACAGTGTTTTGTTGATGCCCTACTGCCACACATTAGAGGACCACTCATGCAGTAAAAGATTGCGATGCAAATGGAGGCACTAGAGTTGGTGATGAAGCTAGAGGCTTCACCTATTGAAGATGGCACTGTAGGAATGATACAGATTCAGTTGCAATTGGCTAGTCTGACAATTCAATTGCAAGACATAAAAAGAGGAAAAGAGGTGTAGGAAGACCTTTGGTGTACGCGATGTAGGACCAATGGACATACCAAAGATTATTGTCCAGCTTACATGAACTACATCTCGTCCGGTACAACGAATCCAATGAGTAACCAGGGGCTGCCCTGGTGCAACCTATGCCAGGCAAGAGGACATCGCAACATAGATTGCATGTTCCTGCAGAAGACGGTTGTTACAGAGAGAAATTCCTATGGCTTGGGGTACCACAACAGATAGATTGACTCCAGAAATCAATCCTTTCCAATATGCAATAGAAATCAAATATCTAACACTAAAGGATCAAACCTCGTACCTTATTCCGGACGGTTGAAGTAGATCCCCGTTGAGCTTTCCAACTTCAGCTTGAATTGATAAAACACTTTCTCAACAACAAGTAAACAAGACAAGCATACTATATATGTTGGTGTTAGATCTATTCTAGCATATATAATCAATAATGTAAAAGAATTTGAAATCATCCATGGATAAAATATTCATTCAAACATACATTATTGGACAGGAAAAGATATTTCTATTAATATAAAATCAGAATCGGCACGTCTGCGAATCGAAGAAAACTAAGTCCCCCACTTGGGCCTCCACCACCTCAATCCTCCATCTCTTGATAGCAAGCTCACAAGCAAAAGGAAAGCTTGGGAAGAACACAAAAGTGCTCCAAGGGACAAAGGGATGCAGACTCAAGCACAAGTTCCAGCAATAATGGACTATAGTTTCTTTGCTCTCAATTCTCTCATATGCCTTCAATGTACCATAGAGTTCCTTATATAGATTTTCAAAGGGGTAATGAAAGGTTGAATCCGAGCGATCTCAAGGCATAGGGAAGGCCAAGAGTCAAGTGAGTCGGATCCATGTCAAGGAAAACTCCAAAAGGATTTGGATTATGCACACATCCTGATGTACATGGTTTTAGGGGTCAAACCTATGTATATACACGATTATAGGTTTAAAAGTTGCGTGTATTAATTTTCACATGCTTTTAGGGATGGTCAAGGAAACATCAAAGGACAAAAAATGGTCCAAGGGGTCTAAGGAGTTTTCAAAGGGACAGGGGAAGGCGATACAAGTGTGATTCACCTGGAGTGGTCAAATCAGCTATAATAAATGCCCCCTAATGTGTGAGGTCAGAGGGGTCATACGATGGCTGAAATAAATTATAAGTCCATCCCAGAAGTGGAGTGATTAAGGATCCCAAATGGAAGACCAGCCACCCAATCAGCATAGTACGATGATACAACTCTGCACATAACTGCACATACATACAACAGTCTTGGATACATAAGAGTACAATGGCCATGAATAGGCATGATACAAGATATCACATAAGTGGTCATCGCCATGTACAATATACATAGATCAAAATCTCCATGATGAAGATATACAAAGGACCATGATCTCCATTATGGCTAAAGATATATAACGGATCAAGATCTCCATAATGGATGGAGATGTCTGACATATACTAGAATCAAGTCATGAGAGCTGAAATATCATGAACACTTGACACGATCAAGGAGGTAGCATATAAGAGATGCCACCAATTTGGAAGGTCTTCTACACAAACCGCTACGAGTACATGTCCTACTATGTGAATAGAGGTGTCGAGGTTGAACATAGTAGTCCATCATTTGATTACTGGTCATTGATGTATACCGTTAACAGACGCGAGATCACCCACCGATAATGAAAATGGGAATCAAGGTACTAGAGTGCAAAGTGTGAATAAATGTGTTGAGGTCGAACACTTGAGAGGATCCATCAATCAAGGGACATTGATGTATTCCCAAAGAATGTCGATGGCGAGAGAACTTGCCACTAATGACTGCAAGTCTCAAGGCACTCAAAATGACTCTAGATTCCAATCCTGGAATAAATGATCTGAAGTCTATGGGATGAAATCCACTGGAAGGAGGGCATTAAGGCATCCTCCATCATCCAACATGAGGTACTCAACAAAGCTGTATAGTGTGGAAGAACTCGATCATAAGGTGCACGAACCAGTAACTGTACTGGGAATGGCCAACATGCAAAGTCAAGATAACTAAGGAATGGCTGACTCAGGTTTCAACTTCCTTCAAATAAGAGCATAACGGCTCATGGTGACTGAATAGAGGGAGCATAGAATCGATATACAAAACTGGGACATCTCTATGACACAGGAGGCATCGACAGAGGCTTCATGGGGACTGGAAGCTTAACCATTCGATGGAGATAAAATCAGATAAACGAGTACAACTCTTAAAGTCAAACTACAAACCCAACCAATGGATGTGATATATAGTGCTCTGTTCAAAGGCAACATGACTTGACAGCTGCCAAAGATAACATCTTTCCTTGTTTGGATTTTCGGTTTTTTTATTTTTTTTGCACTTTTTCAAATATTTAAAAATCTTGAAAAAGAATAAAATAGCTTTATAGTTATATATTAGGAGGAGACGAGTGTCATAGGGGAAAGCAAACTAGTTCCAAGCAGTGGAACATACCTATGCTCAATGCAAGGACACATGTGTAGGATAGTGACACTTGGGAGAAAATCCCCTCTCGGTAAAAAGGGAATCAAGCTGCAAAGGATATATAAAATGGCTTTGCATGGCTAGACATGAGACAAGCTCGGGCTATATGGTTGAAACGCAATGTCAGGGAAGCTGGCATAAATCTTAATAAGGCAGGAAAAGCTCATGATAATGCAATTACAACTTGACATAAGGGAGTCCTGAGGGAAACAGGCCAGTAAAATATCAAGAGGAGTATGAGGCTCTTGCGAAATGTCATGGCAATACTATACAATAGACTCCCACACCCTAAGGGACAAAACGTCAGCATGGGCACCAAATGCAAATAAGGCACTAACTAGGATACCCATGTAAGGTCAAGCTTTACCACTCATATCATGCCACTTCTAAAATAGCAAGAAGCTTCCGTGAGATAATAGAGTGGGATCGTACCTAAGGTGATGATGAAGTGATCATAAGGTCATTCAAAATGCAAATGGTGGTGAAACCTAACCTATATGCCAGTTTAGACATGAGACCTGAGATCGGCATGAATAGGTCAATCCAACGGCTGAAACGGCACTCAAACAGGTCTCCTACATCATAAATTAGGTCAAAAATGGTCCAAAATGATTAGAAATGGTCCAAACTATAGGAAAGGGGGTAAAAATTTTCAGAAATTTGAAAAATTTCTATAAATGGTAAAAAATTCAAAACATTATAAAACATTTGAAATTTTTACCCAATTGAGCTCAGATTTTCAACAGTGAATTCTAGGAGATCTAGCCAGCGAAATCCACTACCGTTTCTTCTAGGTACTTACCCATGCTCTTCTCTTCCATTTTAATGCAATTTTTATCAAATTCCATGGTCATTTGGGATTTCTTGGCCAATTCAAAAAAGGAACTGTGGCCCACGTGGAAATCGAGGGTTTTCCCATGTATAGGACTGGGTATACATAGAAAATGCCCTCAGAGTTGCGCACATATGTGGATGTTTGGCAAACAGTCGCATATGCAGCCACGCATGAGGTTTTTTAAGTATTCTAATGGGAAAACTTGCAATTTTTTGTGCAGGATGGTCCTAGAATGGAGAGAATGTGAACATGGTGATGTAGAGGAGGCAGTGAGGGCTGATCTAATAGCTCAACAAGCACTACGTGCATGTGGGCTCTACAAATTTTGGTGTCTTGGTGGCTTGAGGGCCAAACCAAGACTATTGCAGATGCTGGTGGATTACTAGGATCCATACTTTGAGTCATTCTAGATAGATGGGATGTACCTCACCATAGAGGTGGAGGACATATACTTTATTACTGGACTTTCCCGACAGGGAAAAGTAGTGAACCTACATTCTAGTGGGCCTGGAGGTGGCCTAACTATAGATGAGTACATTGCGGTGTACTGCTATCCGGGCACGGAGAAGGTGGGGAGTCAGATCCCAACCAACTCTATACAGGTGCTAGGCCTAAAGGCCATCCTACTGACACTGGGTAGGATAGCAGGCTTGGATTCACTCCACCAGGCCTCGCGGCCTCTAATGTTCTATGCAGTGGAGTGCATGTCATCCATGGTATATGACTAGAGCACTACACTACTAAGCAACATGAAACATCAGCTCAGTGAGTGTAAGATGGGAAGAGTGTGAAACTTCAGTTTCAGTGGCATATTGAGCATGTTTTTCTTCAAGCGTGTTCCAAGATTGAGCCCCAGAGTTGACGTTCCTCTACATGGGGTTCGAGATCCGGCCCAATGGCATTGGGTGGATGCGATGCGCAGACTACAAGGAGGTAGGGTGTCTAACCCCTATCCAACTGAGTTCTTTCCGTGGTGAAGACGACAGATAGTTGCCATCAATGACTACCCCTATGCGGGGATTGATTTTTGGGGGGACCTGAACATGCTACTACCACCAGGATTAGCATACAGTGACATAGGTAACAAATTTCGACCCTCTCTTTAAATTTTTTGAGTTATTTAATTTTTTTCTATTTTCTTATTAGATGGAATCAAAAGACATATTTTTTGTGTGACAATACATAGTGACATCTACCATTTGCATGCATATGTGGGACCATGGCGGCTTGAAGGCTTCCCTCATCATAGATAGAGGGGAAGAGGAGATGATATCACGGGTGTGGATTCGGAGCGGATGCTCCAGAGCATTCATACCAACTTTATGAGTTTGACACAGAAATTTCCCATGGCGCAAGTCGAGGACTTGCCTGAGGCTATGCATCGCTAGGTGGTGGGTGTACCACAAGCATGGGTGCGACTATTCCGATGACTAGCTAGAGCCGTAGTGACCTTCCATGATCACAAACCCCCTCCTCCTCTATAGGCTTAGATACCTGGGAGTGATACATTTTGTATTACCATGTATTATATTTTGGTGGCTCGAAAGCCCCATTTTTGTATCATGACACTATGTATTACCACATTTTGGATGTTTATAAAATTTTTATGATGATCAATTTATTTATTTACATGTGTAAACATTTGTGTTTGTGATGAATTTACTGTGTATGAAATAAATGCCAATCTAACGCATAGTTAGCATATGAGTCAACAACTTGATTATTAATTCTTGGAATATGTATGTATGTTATATTGTCAAATTATCGTTCTAATAATCTCACATGTAAGAATCTTCTTAATAACATCGGATCTCTAACATGGTACAAACCATTAAGCTGTGACACTACTAACTCCGAATCAATACATACCTCAAGAGAGAGAACGCCATGTGAAATGGAATCCCGTAGAAGCTCAATAACGACACTATATTCAACAACATTGTTTGAAGATGGCCATAAACATACGCCTCCTGAAGACAGTACCTAACCCATAGAAGTATAAAGCACCCAAGTAGCAGAGGTTGAGTGTTGAATGTGACAGCTCGCACCATCCACAAATCCTATGTAGGTGGAATATTCCATTGACATATTCCAAAAGAAACAGAAATTAATCACAAACCTGATCACCATAAGAAAAATACCTAACTATGCAAAACTGTACAATAATATACAATAACCAGCCTTGGCTGAAAATCATGCATAGTACTTCTTGAGATAGAGCTCATTTCTAGGCTTTGCCAAGGCTATTCCCTCATAATCCACTAACTCATAAGCTCCCTTCTCTAACACACATTTGACGATGTAAGGACCACGCCACATGGAGTTAAAATTTCCTTCCCCCAAGGGTTCTTTCGGTTGATCCCACAAAAGGACCAAGTCTCCCTCACTAAAACTCCTTGGACAGATAAACTTATCATACTGGACCTTTACATGACATTTATTTACTTATAGAGCCACCAAGGCATCTCGACGCTGCTCATCAAGTTGCTCAAGGTGGACCAAACACTCATCCAATGGTGAAGTGTCTGGTAAGAGTTCTACGACTAGCTTCAAAGAAGGAATCTCGCATTCAATCGGCAATAGATACTCCACTCCATGTACAAGTTGATATGGAGAAAAACCTGTGGCAGTCTTAACAGCGGTTCTTTGCATCCACAAAGCAGGATATAACATGATGTGCTAATTATTCTTACTTTGTGCGATGGTTCATTGGAGAATGGATTTGAGTTACTTGTTCACTGCTTCTACCTGTCCATTTGCTTGAGGGTAGTAAGAGGAGGAATGCTCTTGCTTGTACCCTAAATTTGATGCCAACTCTTCCATCATACGATTCTGAAAGTGTGAGCCATGGTTAGTGACAAGCTCTTTCAGAATCCTGAACCAAGTAATAATCTAGTTGAATACGAAGTGCACGATTGTCTCACCATAGGATTTAACTGTAGGCAAAGCCTCAACCCATTTTGTGAAGTAATCAACAGCCACTATGATATGATGATGCCCCCCAGCTGAAGCTGGGTTGCAATCCATAAAATCAATCCCCCACTTAGTGAAGGGACCAGCGGTGATGACGGGATTTAATGGGGCAAGTTTCAAGCACATATTATGTGAAAACACCTAGCAAGGGTGGCACCTCTTAACCGCATCAACGCAATCCTTAAAGATCTACAGCCAAAAATAACCCGCTCTTAAGATTTTTTGGGCTGTAGAAAGCCTAGATAAATGACCACCACACGCCCCTTCATGGCAATCATTTAGCACTACCTTAGCCTCCTCATGAGTTAAATAACATTGTAAAATGGAATCTACCCCAGGGTGGTAGAAAGTGTTATCTACTATGAGGTAATTCTTAGACACGTGACATAATCATCATCGTTCATCCCATGAGAGGTGAGTAGGGACCTTCAATGTTTGTAAATATATAATTATATCCCCATACCATGGGTCTAAAGTTGAGATTAAGAAGGTGTGTTGATCGACAAATGTATCTTCACAAACCAACTCCTCAGCCTCGCTTGGGAATCCGATATAAGCTCTGCAAAAATTAACGATTTCTTCGATTTTGCCAAAACAAACTCAAGATCAAACTCTTGTAGGATGACAATCCATTTATTATATTTTCCCCCAATCATCCTTCGAGTGAGGATGAATTGAAACGGATTGACATGGGCTACAACCAAGGTCTGGCGAAGCGGAATATAATGTCTCAACCATTGAACCGCATGTATGGTAGCTAAGGCAAGATTCTCAACATGAGAATAGCGAATCTCCGCATCAATAAGATTCTGGATTAGATAGTATATGACATGCTCTTGGAGCTTCTCATGCTCTTGAAGCAAAACCATACCAATCGTCTCCATGGACGCGGCCACATAAAGTAGAAAATCACGGCTATAGTCTGGGGGACTAATCATTGAGGCCGATGCTAGGGATCTCTTGAGTGCATCAAAGGACTCTTGGGCTTGCTTATCCCAACAAAAGGTGGTGTCCTTCTTCAAAAGACGCATGAAGCCTCTAGTCAAATTGACAAAATTGAGAACAAATCTCCGTAAGAATTTTGCCATGCCTTGCAAACATTGAAGATGATGAATATTTTTTGAGGGAGACGACTGAAGTATTGCCTCTACCTTCAAAGGGTTGACTATTATACCCTCTTTAGAAATAATGAATCCTAACAAGCGACCTGGCTTCACACAAAAGATGCACTTGTGAGGGTTTAACCTGACCAAATAATGGTGACATATTTCGAATACCAATCTTAAATGATAGGAATGACACATTCTCATACGAGAAAGAGCAGCAAGGTCATTGAAAAATATTTCGATAATCGATTTGAGATCGTGGAAGATCAAGGTCATGGCCCGCTGAAAAGTAGCTCCGGCATTCTTAAGGCCAAAAGGTATTTTTCTATATGCAAAATTTCCCCAAGGACAAATAAATGCATTCTTATGTTGGTCCTCGGGTTTAATTTGGATTTGATTATATCCAAAAAAACCGTCCATGAAGGAAAAAACCTTTCTACCCGCACACTCATCCAAAATCTGATCAATAAATGGTGTGGGGAAATTGTCCTTAGGACAGGCATGATTCAAATCATGGAAATCAGTACATATGCAGATCACTCCCTACTTCTTATCCACCGAAACAGGGTTTGAAACCCACTCCATCAAGGGAATGGGATAGATAAAACCGGCTTTCAACAGTTTCTCTATCTCTTCCTTAATCACAGGTGCTTTCCTAGGATTCACCGCACGCAAGCATTGTCGAACAGACTTAGCATTGTGATATTCTTAATCTCGTGTTCGATAATACGATGGTTGATACCTGGCATTTCATCATAAGACCAAGTAAAGATATCATAGAATTCTTTAAACAGCTCAGTGTATTCTTGAATCTTAGCATGGGAACATTCTTCCCTAATATAGACATTCTCTATCTTGCTAGGATCGTGAAAGATATTGATAGGAATCATTGAAGATATGTTTGCCATGTTTCCATCATCCATCGGACCAAGAGAGATTAAAGGAACCATAGGACTACCAATTCTCTCACTAAGAACCTCCCTAAAGTCCCCACACTCCAAGCAGTCAAGCTTGGGAAGAAAGTAAGATCTATGATGGAGTTCTTCCCATGGTGGCTCAACTCCCAACATGGCCTCAATAATCACTTCATCTGAAGGGAAAACACTATCAAGGCAGTAGTGCGCATGAGAAGACGGCACTGCCCATGCCGGCAGCACATAAGGTTCCTCCTCCTCCATCCGCGAAGAGGAAAGACTAGGCTCTACAACACTCTCAAGATTAGCTTGATAAGCTACCATAGTTGCAGGCAACAGCACGTCCGTCACGATGGGCCCACTCGGAGTACTTGGTGTAGGAAGAATCCAAGGATCTTCCATATGACTCATGTGAAAAGACACCAATCTCATAGATGTCGAAGCCTCACTGGAATTAGACCCTATCATAAGGATCGGTGCAGGACAACTAAAGCTTCACATGAGGGATGGATACATGCCTACACCCACACTCCTAGTTGCCGGCTAAGAGTCTTCAATGATCAAGATTGAGGCTCCCAAAGATGCGGTAACGGATGGATTCTTGAATGACGTTTGATCAATCGTGACTATCTTCCCATTAAATGGAAAGCATACAATGCGAAATAGGGAAGAAGCTATGGCTTGCATACTGTACATCCAATTCCTACCCAGCAAGAGATTTTATTCAAGGGGTGCATCAACCACCTCGACCTCTATCACAACAGTCTTCCCTCCCAAATGGACCTTAAGGGAAGGAAGGATCCCATGCATCCTAAACGATCTCCCATCGGACGTAGTTAACATGGTTGCTGATTTAGACAACTCAAGGGAACCTAAACCCTTCCAACACGATAAAGACATCACAGAAGCAGCAACGCCTTCGTCAATCACAGTGTTCTGGATGGTCATGTTAAGACATTCTATGTGAATCAAAAGAGACACATAATAAGGTAAGTGAGGCTAAAGTCCTGTGGTTTCAAATTTAATCATAGAGGAAGAATTATCATCATTCACACCAAGGGTAGAAAGCAAATCCTTCCTTTGCGAAGGACAACTCTGAAGCACTTCCAGTGTAGACATCGCACAAGGAGTGTGGCCCAAATCCTTGACAACAAAATAGTTTTGGGTGGCTCGAGCATTAGGATTGTGCCCCGAATGCTTAAGGTATCCCTTAGGAATGTGAGGTACAGCTTTAAGTTTATCCACAGGTTTCTCAATACGCAAAGGAGTCTCTGGTGGATCAGGTTCCTTTCCTGGGTTGGGTTGTGACGAACCATAGTCTTTCGCAGTGGTCACAACTTTCGCAGCACATACCATGTTAATGCAACCATGACCACTACCCTCCAATGGATCTTGATCACCACCAGACTGATCGTGGGTCCTCGAGTTCATATTTTGATTGTGAGGTAAAGGGTTAGTCAGCACAGCTGGGCCCTGTGCCAAGAATCTTGAGGCTTCATTGATACGAGGGCACAAGTAAGTGAGGTGATCATCCTTACACAACTTTCAAGGGAATTTAACCTTACATTTAGCTTGCTTGTCCCCCCTAGCATTACAGGCATTCTTGTCATTATTATTAGCATTCTCATTCCTATTCCCACCCTTATGATTATTCTTACCCTTCCTTTTATTCCGTCTGGGCTGCTGGTTACCCTTCTGGTCCGACAATTGCACCGAAAGCACACTCGTCGTTTGGGCGGGTTGAGACAAAGCCATGGCTTGTCCCAAAGAAGATTGGTTGATTGACAATTAACTAACTTGTTTTGCAACCAAATCCATAGGTTTAGCACTCGCATAACCAACAATTCCATCGGCATGTGCTCCAGGTTTAACTTTGGGGTCCAAACTAGAACGCGGAGCATTGGGAATGATCTCATATAACAAACTGGACTGAGCATAAATCAAATCCAGTTCCTATGCCCTGAAAATCGCTTGTTCCTCATTTTGTACTATGGATGTAGAAACATCCTTCACTATATATGGAAATAACAACTTGAGGAACCATTCGAGGAGGAATTCTGATGGTATAAAGGCTTTAATTTACCTCTTCTGTCTACGCCACTCTTGGATATGATCCGAGATATGTGTGGCTTTATCCTGCCAAAATGTCGACAAGAGTTCAGTGCCAATGTCATAACGCACTAGTAGCTGGAAGTGGTTAAAAAAAGTCATTGCTAGGTCATCGAACAAAGTGAATGCCCCCCTAGGTAGCTCTATATACCATTTCGCGGCAGGCCCTGTAAGGGTGCGTTGAAACAGCCTTAAATGGATGGAGTCCTGGTGTAAGGAATACGAAGAGCACCATAGGTGGAAGGTAGTAACATGTTCGCTTGGATCCTCTCCCGGTTTGCCCTCAAATTTGAGTATGTCCGAGGGAAGCTTAGTAGGGACAGCTGGCCAAGCCAGGTCATGAGCTACAGGATCATTCGTCAATCTCAACAAGTTAGGAAGATTCAGCGTTGTGAGGAAAGGGAGCCTAGGATGATGAGGTCAATGGACCGATCCTTGATAGTTTTGATTCACATAGGTCTGATTACCACCATGGCCTTGGCCATCGTGCCCTCCTCTTGTTTGACCCATATAGGGTGGCATGGAAGCACCATAGTGTGGTGTACCTTGACTATTCAGAGCTACAAAGCCGTAATTTGGAGAGTAAGTAGGTTTTTGATACCCTCCCCCATAAGGTGAAGAACCCTTCCCATACTACGTCCCATAATAGGGTCCATAAGTCATCGCATGAGATGTCCCATGAGACACTTCATAAGTAGGAATATATGCTCCTGAAGTAGGAATATACATTTCGGAAGTAGGAATGTGACCTCTAGAAGTATGACCATGACCTCCTGAAACAACGGGCAACACATGTACCTGAGACACAACCGGTCTAGTAACCGTAGGATGGACATAACTCGTAGCAACATTCCAGCCCGAAGGACCATGTGAATGAGGTGGAGGGTGAACATTTTAAGAACTAGGGACATAGGACGAAGGGATTTGTGTAATTATGTACGTACTATTCCCAACAGTCACTCGTCTCGGATCTGGTATCCTAATAGGATCACTAACCCTAGACCTGGAGGAATATGTGATGTAACTTCCACCACCGGGATGGAAGGTGCAATGTGACTAGTGCTCCCAAACCTCTCCGCATGGTAAGGGATGAGAGTGCCTCTAGGCATAGTGTTAGGCTCGAACTCAGATTCGACATGGAATGCCAAATCATGTGTGGGAAAACCGGACATACCATAACTACCATAACTAGTGCTCGCGGGTTCAAAATGATTCTCATCATCCTCCGGCATTCCATACTGGTGATGAGTCAATGGGGAATCAACCCTAGAGTAAGTAGGTCTATCATGAAAGGTTCCTATCTCAGAAATCACAGGACCTAACTCAGTCAAATCGGGTGAAGGATCATAGTTAGGAGTAAACTCCCCATCTTCCACATGAATGGGAGAAGGTGGTTCAGGAATACCTTCCATATGCCACTCCCATGGTGTGTGAATTAATGTGTGAAGTAGTCCGCTTGGAGTGTCTATTTCTCTCTCCTAAAGGAGGAGGAGATGTAGAAGGCAAAAGTCCTGCTAGACAACAAGAATGACAAGGAGCCGCACTCAAATCCTCAATGACTCAAAAAATATCAAAGAATCTCTATCTAAGCAAACCCTAAGCAAGCTATCGTGCATAGAGCAATCACCAAGAAAATATAAAGCCAAACACAAGCAATCAAGGGTAGGATAAGTGAGCTCCTGAATGAAGTAGGTATGTCTCGCCTAGGAGAGGCTTGAGACTCCCATACACAACAAGTGGAGGTATGTAACCAACTATTGTGGCCATCAGCTTCAACATGTAAAGCAATTGTGTTGTCCGACCCCAACATAGCTGGGACACCCACAGAATAACCCCTGCCAAGTACCCCCTTGATATCCTAGGTAAGGTCACTAAGGTCACCTCAATATAATCAATGCTTAGACAGACAGTCGCAAGTGGGATTGACCATATGGGAAGGGTAGCAAAGCTTGAAACTCTTGAAAGAGCCCCCAGATATGAATACAATCCTAGAAATATCTCTGGTACTACTCAGTTATGACTAGGGATCATCCCAATCAATAACCACTCACACTGCCTCGTGCTTAACTCCCTTTTGAGAGGAGGATCCTGAGAAACACTGGTTATACCAAGGAATTTCACACACTCACCTGGACAGACACATACATGTTGTTGTTTAGTGGTCTTGGCAAATTAACTCACAATGAACTATTCCACAACCCTAAAACCTAATCTTGTTGGTGAACCCTATTAAATAAAATAGTGTAGTTCATTTTAATTAAGCGTTGATTTTAATTGGATTTATTACTCAAAAGAGGTATATGGCCATGCAACTAATGACATTATGACACAACATGAAGTAAAATGCACACCTAACAATCAATGCAAATGCATTGTGTCCATGAAAAACATGGTATGCTACTACGTGAAATGCACCATTTTCTTTAAATGATAAATGCAAGTTTTCCTATATGAAATCTTGACTAAAACTCCAAAGCAAATCTAGTGCAAGTACTATGCAAAATGCAAAATGCAATGCATGATGATAAGCAAATCTTTTTGGATTTTTTGAAATAAAAAATGAGATATAAAAGCAAAAGAATGATTCTACAACCGCTAGACTCTGCAAGCAGACTCAAGCATCACTCAAGCAAAGCACTAAGGTAAAAGAATTCTAATGCACTAATCCCAAAACAAAAAATCGAAAATGCAATGACAAGAACATTCTTAAAAAAGAAATTTACCCTAAAAAAATGTCTCTAGTCAGAAACAAGGGTGTATACAAACTCTGGCAGTATCAAAGGAGACTCAGCAATCATCAAAATTCACCCAGTAACCATTCAACTTCCTCCAAAAGGAAAGACCAAGGGCATACATGACTATTCGCAGCAAACCCACATGTGTATGCGGAAATAGTAGTGAAACCCACGTATATACGCGACTGTGAGTCCAAAACTCGTGTACAGGAAAAAAAGTGCATAAAAATAAAGGAAAATAGACAAGCCGAGACAAACTTCACACCAATTAGACACTACCAAGCAAACACACCCCTAGACCCGACATAGAAACAAGAGAAAAATAACAATTCAAAGTCATTGAATGCTGATAGAAAACCCCCAAAGGACAACTACTAGGAACTCCCCAACGAAGTCGCCAATTCTGTTACAGAGAGAAATTCCTATGGCTTGGGGTACCACAACAGACCGCTTGACTCTAGAAATCAATCCTTTCCAATATGCAATAGAAATCAAATATCTAACACTAAAGGATCAAACCTGGTACCTTATTCCGGACGGTTGAAGTAGATCCCCGTTGATCTTTCCAACTTTAGCTTGAATTGATAAATCACTTTCTCAACAACAAGTAAACAAGACAAGCATACTATATATGTTGTTGTTATATCTATTCTAGCATGTATAATCAACAATGTACAAGCATTTGAAATCATCCATGGATAAAATATTCATTCAAACATACATTATTGGATAGGAAAAGATATTTCTACTAATATAAAATCAGAGATTACAATGGATACAACCTTTGTCGGCATGTTTGCGAATCGGAGAAACTGAATCCCCCACTTGAGCCTCCACCACCTCAATCCTCCATCTCTCAATAGCAAACTCACAAGCAAAAGGAAAGCTTGGGAAGAACACAAAAGTGCTCCAAGGGACAAAGGGATGCAGACTCAAGCACAAGTTCCGGCAACAATGGACTATAGTTTCTTTGCTCTCAATTCTCTCATATGCCTTCAATGTACCATAGAGTTCCTTATATAGCTTTTCAAAGGGGTAATGAAAGGTATAATTCAAGCGATCTCAAGGCATAGGGAAGGCTAGGAGTCAAGTGAGTTGGATCCATGTCAAGGAAAACTCCAAAAGGATTTGGATTATGCACACATCCTGATGTACACGGTTTTAGGGGTCAAACCCGCATATATACGCGATTATAGGTTTAAAAGCCGCATGTATTAATTTTCACATGCTTTTAGTGATGGTCAAGGAAACATCAAAGGACAAAAAATGGTCCAAGGGGTCTAAGGAGTCTGCAGAGGGATAGGGGAAGGCCATACAAGTGTGATTCACCTGGAGTGGTCAAATCAGCTATAACAATGGTATGTACCCCAACTAGTTTGTATTATAAATTCTGTAGATCTGTAGGACATGATGAAAAAGATTGTAAGGCCTACCAAATTCTGAGAGAGAAGACGGTAGATGCATATCTAATGAATACTGAGGAGAAAATAAAGATTGAACAGGCTACGCCTTAGTTTCAGGATGCACCTCAGTTTCAAGCTGCAACTAAGTTTCAAGCTGTGCCCCAGTTTCAGGTTGTGCCTCAGTTTAAGCCTGCGCAGTAGTTTTAGATGGCACCATAGTTTCAAAATGCAGCCCCATATAACCCGTATCAGCAGCAGTATGCACAACCGCAATACCCACCGCAACCACCTCAACCTCAATTGAGGGGGGTGGAAATTACAGGAAGCGAGGAAGAGGGCCAGTGGTATGCTACAACTATGGAGTATAGGGCCACTATGCAAAAACAAGAAGTTGTGCTCACGAGGGGTGCACTGTAAGCCCACCAGTACACCAGCTAAGAGATAATTGGAGGTCAGTGGAAGGTAGCTGGCTACCGCTGGTAAACTGTTAAACGCAGGAGGATGTACAACACAATTTGGTGCTCGTGACAGCTCAGTAGCATTAATTTGAAAAGTCCGAGGAGAATGGCGGTGTGCTTTTTGGTCACATCCACCATATTAACCCTAACTACTATGTCAAGTACATAAGGGAACCAAAGTGTGTGGGTAATGACGGCGAAGGATGAGCCCATGTGCTCTGTCAGGTGGCCCATCATTGCATGCAATCATAGTCTGGAATGCTCGATCACTATAAGTATCACTTTCCTCTGTCATTGTCCCCTTTACATTGCCTTACTGAGCTAAGAAACCAGAGAGTTGAAACCCATGCTTGTTGAGTTATCAAGTGATAGTGAATCCTCCACTGTTTCACCACCCCCCTCATCCTTCCCGATAGTAGAAGTGCCCTATGTCCCTAAACCGATCCAACCGTCCAAAAACATAAAGAAAGCGCAGGCTCGAACGAAGGCACCCTCGAAACCACCACGCCCGCCACTAGCAGGAGGCCAACAGGTAGAAGTATTTGCAATCTCACCACTAGGACAGCTAGCCGAAGTACAATTCTATATACCTTGATTTCAGTCGACTGCAAACCTCCCCACTTCCTCTGCTCCTTTGGAAAAGATACCCAAAGCACGCAGAGCTGACCCGCCTCCACCACCACTAGTGGGCACAAACTTGATCGATGAAGAAAAGAACTTGATGCCCCCGTATGTGTCACCTAGGGTCTCAGGCGCAACAGCAGTGACACTAGACGTGCAGGAACTTCTGCAAGAGCCCATCATTCCAGAAGGTGTCTCCAAGTCCCTGAACATAATCAACCCCAAGCTTTAGGATTTGAAGTTTGAATACTATGATACCAGGAAGATTAAGGAGCTGTCCATAAATCAATTGATGGAAGTGGAGCCCAGTGTACCGCCAAATGCAAATGTAGTTTCTGCAATGGAGTGGGTGCATGGATTGGAGCAATCTGACATCTTAAACCTGCTTCTTATGCCACATTTTGGCCGCAGTGCCTCGGTTGGGATGTATGTCAAACAACTTTTGGTATGTTTCCATGGAGGCTACCTCTGGTTGGACAAGCCATATGAGGTAATGGTCGAACTGGTCTCAGCCATCACAGGTCTCCCATGGTAAGGACTGGACCTGAACTTGTATCTGCACAACAACATGGACAAACTGGACAAGAATAACATGAAAGGAAAGTACCAACTCATATGTGGAGGAAAGGGATACATCATTAGCTCTATGATCACAGTGTTGTAAGGGATGTAGCAAAAATATTGAGTAGTAAGATTTGGTGCAAGAGGAGGCCTACTGAATGCACAACCCCAATAGTAGAGCTAGCAGAGCAGTGCTCGAAAGGAGTGATTATTAACTAGTCCTAGTTCCTGTTGAATGAAATTATGGACGATGCGGTTGATGCACAGGAACTTCCCGCGGTGAATTTCAACTACTCGTGGTTGCTAATTTTGATCTTGTTTGCTATCTAGACTCATCCACCAAAATATCAATCCATGGACATCCCAGTGGAGCTCCTTGGTGCACCGTTCTAGAACCTCTGGGACCACAAAGAAAACACACATAAAACCGATGCAAAGTTCGAATTCTTTCTCCAAGGAGAAAGACTCGGACAGGTCGTGTGCAAGCACTATATACTGTTCCCTGCGACAATGACCAAGTATTTGTTCATTAAATTCCACGCAGGGCCACATGTTGTAATCTCACAGATCACAAAGGGTTACCAATAATACACATGGATTCATATAGACATAATAGGCACTAGAGACAAGAAAGTAAGTAAGGAAGTAACAAATTATATTATAACATGAGGGTCCATACATACACAGAACTGAACCGAGTTCTCATCTGGCTCAACAGCCTAATATATATGATTACAAACAATTACATATAACTACTTGTCGGTTCGGTCAACCGACACTACCTCATGTGGCCGACCTAATCTCCAATTAGCCGTCTATTTGACTAGTCGGCTCACCGACTAGCTCCTCCAACATATCCCCCAAGAACAGAATCTTTCTTCATCCCAAAAAAATAGGGGAGATACTTCAACAATGCACTATTTAAGGTAGTTGATTCTAGTATTGTTTGTCTTCATGGACTGTGTAGTTGGATGGTTGGTTGTTTCTGCATGCATATTTCCACAATTGCTTATGTTGTAATGACCAGTTGATGTTGAAATTATGTCCAAATTTGTTGTAGTTTCTGAATGTCGATAGTCAATGTTGTAATGCTTGAAAGAGTTGACATATTTTCTTGGATGGAAAGGTTTGTGATTATTTCCATGTCGGGTCCCATGTATTGATATTTTTCCTTCGCTACGTCTAGTAGTCTTTTCATCCATGGGAAAATTGTATCCAGTTTGTCGAGGCTCAGTAGTGCTTGTTGTACCCACTAGTGTGCTTGTCTCTCCAATTTCTGTTGTTTGACTATTTCCAATAAAATATATTATTGTATTGTACTTCTCATTGTTTCTTCGATTCCTTGCCTCTTTTCTAACACTTGAATCTATTCACGAGTCTTACAGGTCTGCTGAAATACTTGTCCATAATAGGTAGGTCAATCACGGAGTACTTCGTCTGTGATGATAGACTCTTCCAAGTGGTCTTGCAGTACTTTGTGAGATTCCAAGAATGTTGTATAGTGCTGCCTTAGTAGTCTGGATGTTTCCTCTATTTGATCTTCCTTTATATTTTGTAGATGTAATTGTAGAGTCGACACCACACTTTCAAATCGCTGATATGATTTTTCTAGCAGCTTTTTAGTGTCGGCCTCTATAGGTCCTGGTATTACTATTTGGATTAGATTTCTGCATTTTGATAAAAAATCGATCTGTTCTTTCTTATTGTCGTCGAGCTTTTCTCGTCTAGTTTGGTTTCTTGTTGCTGTCTCCGTGGTGAGAGTTTGTAATAGTTCTCCCAACTCTCCATCTCTTAGTTTTGTTGCATCAACTGTAGTAGTCAATCCAAGTTGGCTAAGGTGTATCGCTATCGGTATTTGTTCTTTGTGATGTTCCTTTTTCTTTTATGTCGATTTTGTTCTATCTGGGTTTCTATAAGTGGTTGATTTTCATGTGGTTGGTTTTCTGGCTTTTGATATTCATTGGTCGGTGAAATTTCTGGTTGAGCTTCTTGGGTGGAACTTGCAGCTCGGTGTGTATCTGGGGGCGTTGAATCAAATGGTTCAGGGTTTGGCAAAGGTTCTGGATTGGGAGGTGGTGGTGGAGATGGTGAATGGTCTAGTGTAATTGGTGTAGTGGGGATATTGTCGGTCGACAGTGGATCTTTGAATTTTGGTGGTGAATTGGTTGGTTCATCAGAGAATAGGTTGTTGATTACCTGGTTGATATCTTCCTAGTTATCTTCTTTCAATTCTCTGACTATTTCATTGGCTGGTAAAGGATGGGAGATATCTAAGGGGATAAAAGATGAGGTACGACTTGCGGTAATTTGGGAAGTCGTGTCCAGATTCCTTAAGAATGTCGATTTGATGCTTCCTATAGTTCTTGTTTTTTGAGGTATTTGGCCCATTTGTTGTGCGAGGATTTGGCATGTTGAGCTAGATTCAATTAGTGGGAATTTGGTAATAATTTTTTGAGCAGAGGTGAATAGTTCAAGAAGTTTTTCAATGAATGCTTGGAAATCACCATCCTAGTCGAACCGTTCTTTTAGCATCTCTAGCATAGCATTCTTACAAATGTTGACAGGGCTTATGGTGGGTAGCTGTGGGGTGTCCTCTTGTGTGATCTCGATTGGGGATGGGGGTGTGGGTGTAGAGACTAGATCGACAATGCTCTCATCAATTGAAGGCGTTGTAGTTTTTACCTTTTTCGGTCTTCCTTCTTTTTCTCTTGTGTCAATGAACCGCTTAAAGTGTGTCTCAATTGTGTCTCGACTGATATTTTTTTTGCTGTAGCATATTCTATTATGTCAGCAATAGTAGACAACAATTATTCTTTGTCTTCTTATTCTGAGAGGATAAGCTTACAGTTCCCCTTCCCTTTTTCCTGATTTGCCTTCTTTTTTCTTGAGGATGCTATTTTCTTTAAGTTTTGTTTCATCATAGCATACTCTAGATTATCTGATTCAGTCTCTTCTTCTATCTGCTTTTCTCCTTCCTCCTGTTGGTGAGTAGAAATGATACTTTTTTCTACTGATCTAGGTACCTGATGTTCAGTCGATGTGCTTCCCATTTGGATAGGTTGTGGTATGATTGTCAATTGAAGTTTGCTGGTGTCTTCTGCCAGTGTATCTTCTAACACAAAGGTACTGATATATAGGCGGAGTTCATAATCCTCCTCTTTTTCCTGGTCTGTCAATGGTTCTTTGATTGGTTGATTTATTTCTTTGGCCTTTCCTGGTATTGATAGCTTTGTATTTAATTGTTGAGCTAGCTCTTGGAAATTTTCTTCGACAGTTGGGTAATAGTCAAGAAGTTTTGCTGTTGCTTTTACCCCCTGCATGTACCAGACTGCAGTGTGGTTGAGCTCTAGTTGAATGTGTGCTGTTTTTGGTATACTTCTTTGGATGTTCTGAGGTACCCTCCATCTAGTTGTTTGGATTTTTAGGTTTTTGAACCAATTTTCCAACATTACTTTTCCATTTGCTAGCTCTTTTAGTGTTCCATTTTGTGAGAAGGGTTTGAACCTCCACATGTGATACTTGCTAGGTTCTTGGAACTGCTTGTCTCTGACTAGACACAAGTGGTACATTGATATCCAAATTATTAGTGATGGGAACCTAATAATCCTGACCGACTCCTGACATTTCTCACATATAGTCTTAAGCATTTCAGTAACATACTAAGCCTAACGATAATTTTTCCTTGTTTCTGCTATTGTGTTGACTTCTTCTAGCATGTCTAGCTTCAGGTCGCTCACTTGACCTGTAGGAGTGAGTCCTATTGCTATTATTTTGGCCAGGATTTGTGGTGTTTAGGCTTGTATTTGACGGATCATTAGCCCTTTTGAATTCTTCCCTGATGGAGTTCCTGTTAGTCGTTATACCAATCCTTCTTTTACGTGGATAGGAACAGGTTCACCCTAGTTTGAGAGACCATTCAACTTGTATATGACCTCACTGGAAATTTCTATTGGTCTGTCGAAGTAGAATTTTCCATTGTGGTACCAGCTAATGATGAATTTTACAGCAGTTTCTTTTGTTCCTCTGAAACTCACTATGAAAGGTGTGTTCATGTAGCTCATAATGGTACTATAGCTTATCTTCTCTGCCTCTTGTGTCATTTTCTTGTCTACATCGGCCCATTCTTTAATTTCTTCCTAGGTTTTCTCCCATGAAGTTTCATGTACCTTGGAATTTTTGTTGTTTCTTAGTCTTCTCATGAGTGGGGTTTCGGCGGATTGTAGTTCTTTTGTTTTTGTAGCTACGGCTTTGGTTTGCTTTAGGGCCATTCGGTTGGTCTCTTGATCGGTTTTACTTACACAGTTTCTGCTCTTGGGTTTCTGAATACTTGGTTGCTCTATTTCTTAAAATCGCGGTAAATGATCCTTTTCTAGCATGATATTTATAGGTGGAGTGGTTAATGATTCTATCGATGGGTGTAATAATGGTAGAAGTGATGGTCAATGACAGTCTATCAAGTTTGTGTTAAATGCATTTTGATTTTGGCGCTCCTTTTGATTGTAGTCATGAAGGAGTGATTTGACCTTTGGAGTCGTCAGTCGATGTCGATTATACGGGTGGTCGATGGTGGTATGTCGATGGGTGGAATGTTGGTTGTTGAAGTGTAGTCTAGTAAATTCCATAGACTAATCAAAACGATGTTTGGTTAGTCGAACGTTTGTATGCTGTCCTGTAAGCCCATAAGACTGCAGGGATTTTTTCATCCCAATCGTCCTTGTTGGTGTTGTAGATTTTTGTTAATTCTCTTGTTAATGTTTTGTTGAATGCCTCTATTTATCGATTCAACTGAGGGTGATAAGTTGTACTACGTTAGTGGTCAATTTTGAACTGGTCTATTAGTGCTTTGATGGTTTTTCTAATGAAGTGTGATCCTTGGTCAATGCTTAATGTTAGTGGGCACCCAAATCTAGTAATTATGTTTTCATAGATAAATTTAGCAACTATCTCACTAAAACATGTGTCGACAGGTTCTACTTCCACCCATTTCGTTACACATTCTACTGCAGTTATGATGTATCTGACAGCTTTTATTTTTGATGGTATTGGGAACGGTCCTATGAAATCGATGGCCCAAATTTCAAATGTCAGGCTTGGGTTTACTAATATCAGGGGAATTTCTGTACTAGGCAAAGGTCAACCCATTCATTGGCATCGATCGCACTGGCTAACAAAATTTTTGCAATCCTTGTATAATGTTGGCCACCATAGCCTCGACTATTGGATTTTCTTGGCAGTTGTATTTGCTTGAAAATGTCCTCCCACCAGTCCATAGTGTTCTTCCTGCATGATATTATCTCTTTCGTGTTCTAATGCACATCACCTGAGGATGTCATCCAAGCCCATTTTATATAAAAATCCATTTATGAGGCTGTATGGTGTAGCCTTCATAGTTAGGATTTGTTTCTTTTTCATGCTCATGCCCTCTAGTGCTTGGCCATTTTCTAGGAATTGAGTTATTTCCTCCAATTCTTCTAGGACAACTTCTATTCGAAATAAGTGTGCATCCGGTAGGTCATCTTCAAATCCTGTCATCTCCTCTCTCATGTTGATTCTCGACAAGTGGACTGGCCTGACATTTAATTTGTCTGGTCTAACAACAACTTCAAATTCAAGTTCTTGGAATAGTAGTAGCCATCGACAAATCCTCCCATGGTGCAAAGGTTTGTTTACAAGGTATTTCAATGCTTGGTGGTCAATATAGAAGATGAAAGGGTTGGCTAGTAGGTAATGTCAGTACTTTTGTAGTGCAAAGACCATTCCTAATGCTTCCCTCTCTGTTGTCGAATAGTTTCTTTTTTCCTTGTTTAGTTTTCTGCTGCTATAAACTATAGGGTAATCCATTCCATCATCCCTTGGTTGTGTTAAGATCGCGCCTATTTCTAGGCCTGATGCATCGATATGTACATGAAATTTGATCGACCAATTCAGGAACCTGAGAATAGGTGCCTCAACTAGTTTCCTTTTTAATGTGTCAAATGATATGTTACATTCATCTCTCCAATCGAACTCATAATCTTCTCTTAATAGTTCTTCTAGTGGATAGGTCATATCTGAGTAGTATCTAATAAATTTCCTATAATATCCCATGTGTCCGAGTAGTACCCTGACTTGTTTTGAGTTCACTGGTGGTTTTAGGTCGAGGATAATTTTTATCTTTTCAAGGTTGACCTTGATGCCTTCTTTGCATACAATGTGCCCAAATAATAGCCCTATAGGAGTTAGGAATATGCATTTCCTTATGTTAAGAGATAACTGGATTTGTTGGCATCGTTCCAACATGAGCCTTATCCATTTGCAGTGATCTTTCAGCATGGAGTAGGTTATCCAATCATCAAAATATACTTCCATTGTTTTGTAGATATATTCTTGAAATGTTTTGACAACAATTCTCCAAAATATTGTAGGTGCGTTTTTTAGACCAAAAGGCACAACTTTGTAGGTGAATGAGCCGAATTCACATATGAATGTCGTATTTTTTTGGTCTTCTTAGGCTATTGGTACTTGGTTGTACCCTAATAATCCATATTTAAATGAGTAGCATTCATGTCCTATGAATTCATTTAAGATTTCATCTGCGTATGGTGTTGGGAATGGGTCTGTTAGGGTGACTTTGTTTAATTCTCTAAAGTCGAAAGAGATCCTTAGTTTCGTTGGGCCATGTTTCTTTTGTTGTATGACCATTGGGATTTCCCATTCCAATTAGTCAATAGGGTGGATAATTCCTGCTGCGAGCATATTGTCAATCTCTTTCTTGACTATCTCTTTGTATTTATGAGCTAATTTGTATGGCCTCTTCTTAACGGGTCGAGCATCACGTTTGATGTCGATATTCATTTTTCCCATTTCATGGGCTAGTCATTTGAGATATTTATAGCTTCTAGAAAATACATCCTGGAATTCTTTCAATAGGTTTACTATCTCGGTCGTTTGTTCTTCATTCCAGTAATCGCCAATTTTTTCCAGTTTTGGTCGATCATCATTTGATATGTCAAATTCTTTAGTTTTAATTTCAACATCCAACCATTCTAGTGCTTTAGCTTCATTGATCGATCGACTCCCTTCTTTGAATTATGAGAATGTAACAAGAAATTTTGTTGCGGTCATTCGGTCAGTATCTTCTTTGTTGGTTGCGTCGACTTTAAGTATTGTGCAAATTGGTTTTGTTGTTTCTGAGTGATATGATTTCCATCGAAAGCTTTTCCCTTCTGGATTTTCATTTTCCATTTGTAGTCTTATCGACTGTGGTATTATATTGGTTTGTATGTTATTGCATGGTATTGTCGGTCAATCATGGTTTTGTATCAAACTGTTGTTCCTGGTCGATTCTATAAATGCTTTTATTTGCTTTGCAGTCTCAACTAACTTTTCATTATGCAGTATAAACCTGAAGTCCTTAGTGAAGTTCTCCCTAAGTTCATGCCATTGAAATGTTTTGCCTCGTGCTTCTTCCATTTTATACCATTTGTTTGGTAAGTTGGCTAGCGTCGAGGGAAACAGGTCTGGCAATGTACGTTCGTCTTTATACCCAAGTCTTCTCCATTCCCTTTCTCATGTTCTTATGTGCTCCTCTAGGTATTTCCCTTAGATGAACACAGGTATTTGTGCCTGATTGGTTAGATTCTTTCCTCTGAATCTTTCTACGAAGTAAGTTGAAGCTGTTGTTCATGTCTTCAATCTTGATTGATGGGTATCCCACCATCGAGTAGCTTGTCCTGTAAAGGTTTCTACCAATATTTGTAGTTAGCCATACTCACCTATGTTTTTAGAGACTTGTTCTATATGCATAACTGGGGATTCTCTTTCTTTATAACTTGGGATTTGCCTGATATTTATATTTGTTGGGTTTAAGGTAGGATATTCCCTACTTTTCTTTTCGAATATTTTTGGGATGATGAGGACATAGAAACATTGATGGACTAGCTTCTTCTGTATAGCCTCAATAGTCCAACAACCCCTTGCTTGGGTCTTGTAGTTTTCGACTTCTCAATCATATAACTCTGCGTCTAAATTATATCCTACTGAATCTTGATTTCCTAAGTGAAGCTCACCATAGATATTGGGTTCAGTGTAGTCTTCGTTATTTTGAATTTGGTATAGTTGTCGGATGTAAACTTCTTCATCAATGGGTTCTATCCAAGGTTCTCCTTGGGAAGGATGAATAGGTACTATGAATTTCTGTCCATTCCCTTTTAGTTTTATCCTTTCTTTGTCTAGAGATATTTATGCTTTCATTTTTCTTCCCCAAGTTCGATCTACTAAAGGTGGGAATGAACTGGATCCTCCTTAGCGTCAATAATTTCAAAGTTGACTTTGGTTGATATTCCTTTTATTGTCATATCGACATTTCTCCAAACCTCGATGGGTTCGAATATCAAACCTTGGTCGGCTAACTTGAGGTATATGCCTCACTCATATAGTTGAGGTCTGCCCAATTTTTCCCAAGTGTCACGAGTCATAATATTTACTTGTGAAGCGAATTCGAGTACAACTTTTCAAACATGGTATCCTTCGATTTCTAGATCGACAAGTGGGTCGTCATCACTCCTTTCNTTGTTTTTTTTGTTTTTTTTGTTTTTTGTTTTTTTTTTTTCTGTATTATTGTGATGCTTCACATTATATAGTAAGTCAATGAATTGAGATATCGATTTATCATCCTCTACTAAGTGTATTAATTATTTAACTGTGTTTTTTTTACTGTCGTCAGTGTCTTCCTATCTAGCAAATTCTTTAAACATATTTGTTGCATTGTTATATAACTGTTTTTGTTTAGCTGGGTTAGGATAATCATTCTTTTCTTTGATTTTACTTATACATGGATTATCATTCCCAATTTTTGTAGGCTTGTTGGGTTACTATGTACAGGTTCTTTGTATTGATTGCATCATGTTTTTGAACACATGACAAGACATTAACGTTTTTATTTTTATTAATTTTGTCGAGCATGGTGGGACAATCCTCTAATGAGTGATCTCCTACACCATAGCTAGTACAAAAATTTAGATCGGTTCTATCCTTGTATGGACAGTCTGCATAGAAATGGCCTTCTTTGTAGCATGTAAAGCACTAGATGGGTCATCGTGGTCGATTGTCATGATTTCCAGAAAATCATCCTCGACCTCCATATCCTCTATGACGGTTGTCGAACTGGTGCTCATATCAACGACCTTCATATCTTTGATTATTTGGTTTATTTTGATCATTGCTTTGCTGGGTGTTATCATTATTCTGTGTGACTGTGTTCATCTAGTAGACTGCTTGATAATTTTGTCAGTTCTTTAAATTTAGGTGGAAGTTGACCATTGCGTGACTTTTTACCTCACGGATTGCACACCAAGATGTTTTTCCATTTTTCATGTTATATGGGCAATCTTTCGTTGTATGTTCTCCATGTTCTTGGAAAATGTTGCAGAAGCATTTCGTCTGAACAAACCGAATGTCCTGTTGACTTATGTCTTGTCAATAATTATCTTTAGTGTGTCCGGCCATGGAGCATTTTGTCCACTAGACATCCTGATTCTTGAGGTTAGTCTCTTTCAATGATTTCTACATGACTTCTAGTTGTTCTTCCAGTCTAATATCAACGAGATATGCTAGGAAATCTTCGTCCATATCTACTTGCAGAGCTTTGGTAAGTGCGTCTTCATATGTTTTAAACGTCTCCAATATTATGTGCTACTGTATTTTCTATGATAGACCTGTAAGAAACCATTGAATTAATATTTGTTCATCAATTACATAGTCTAGTTGGCTAAGGAGGTCCTTACATCGTTTGTTGTATTCCCAGATAGACTCTACTGGCTTCTGAGATGTTGTTTTCAACTTTTTGGCTGCCAGATGTTTTTCGTCTGGATTTTTAAAGAAAGACAAGAATTGTGCTTTAATGTCTACTTTGGATGCTTGGGGATTTCTCTTGATATAGGTCATATACCAAGTTAGTGCTCTTTTCCTCAAGGCACCGGTGAACTATGCCATTTGTCGTTCTTTGACCGTAACTTGATTTGCCTCCCATATTGAATCACAGACAAACCAATGTCATCTAGGGTCTTCATCATCCTCGTATAGAGGGATATGTGCTAATCCATGACCCATGTCGGTATCATTGTCGTTGTCTGCTCCAGTTGGTGGCGGTGGTGGTGGTAGTGGGATATTTTGTTTGTCTTATTGTGTAGAATTGTTGTTGATGGAACTTTCATTCCCATCGATCATTTTATTTGTCATTTCTTCTCCGACAAGCAGTCGGTTCGGGTCGACTTCTCCAGTCAATTTCCAACTGCATTGATTTGTCTACAGGTTTGACTGTTCCATATTTTGCAAAGCTGTGTTTCATAGGGGGGGTGCTCCTTCATGTGTCGGGTAAAGCAAGTGGATACTTCGGTTGGAACGGTATGCCTAAAGTGTTACCCAATTTTCTTCCTCTGATCGACGGATCACTAGATGATTATCATCGTTTACCTCATCATCTAGTTAGCTCCATAAACCAAACTCACCAGCTCTTAGTCGTAGGCCTTCTTCAACAATGGCATGTATTCTGGTACTCGAATTTGTTGTAGACAGACGTCTTAGCTCCTTGGTAATTTCTATTTGGAGAGCCTCTCGCTACTCTATCCACAAGTCTTCTTCCATGGGTGATGCTTCTTCATCTACGCCTTCTTCCTGTCATTCATGACCTGACTCTGGAGGATTTATTTCTTAGTCTATCACCCTAGTAGTCATCCCTCTTTGCATGGCTATAGCCCTTTCTCTTCTCTCTCCCCTTCTTTTCAGCCTATTCTCTCTTTCTACTCTTTGTAAATCCGTTGTACCTTTGTGTGTCATTGTTCGTTTTTAGGTTGAATTTTCATTGCTAGTGATGGCATTTTCTTCAGTTGACTAGAATCCTTCTTACTTTACCCTGACACATGCCCAACTACCCCCCCATAGCCTACCTGATGCTTTAGAAAGCTTGGATAGTTATGTTTATTTGCTTAGGAAATATTCCCACTCCCTTTTGGTAATGAATTTTTCCCACTTCTTTTGTTTCTCCACCCAGTTAGAATTTGGTGGAGGCTCGTGTAGTGGCGGACGAGGTTCTACGATATGGCCCACTCCTTTTTCAATTAGTAATTTGAACAAAAGGGTCGATAAGGAGCAAAGGAACTACTCACTAAGGTCTATATAAAACCTTTTTTGAATGCTTTCGACCTAAGTTCTTTCTTCCATGGCTTGTTCCTCACAGAATTCGTCTATGATCTTTTCAAACCACTCCAACAGGTTTGTTCATCCCCTTTGGATCAATTTCTCCAATAACTTTTTGTCTTAGTTGCTTCTGATTTTTTCATCCAGAAGTTTTTTCAAAATCCGAGGTACCAATTCTACAAACTTCTCATGTGTTTCAGTGAAGAATTTCTCCTTTGCCTGAGCAATGGTCAATTTGTTTCTCCTTGCATAGTTCTGCAAATAATTTTCTATCTTACGCTCCCACTAATTCTTAATCTCTTGTTCTGATATCATCTGCTTATGGTCATTACATTCGTATATGTACTACTGACAACGGAACCAATGTTGTAATCTCACAGATCACAGAGGGTTACCAATAATACACATGGATTCATATAGACATAACAGGCACAAGAGACAAGAACATATGTAAGGAAGTAACATATTATATTATAACATGAGGGTCCATACATACACAGAATTGATCTGAGTTCTCATCTGGTTCAATAGTGTAATATATATGATTACAAACAGTTACATATAACTACCTGTCGGTTTGGTCAACTGACACGACCTCATGCGATCGACCTAATCTCCAATTAGTCGGCTATTTGACTAGTTGGCTCACAGACTAGCTCCTCCAACACTGCACAACATCATCATGTATCCACGCAATGACCCCAACAAGAAGGAACTCTCGACCTTCTTCATCGTCAAAGATGCAGATATCAAGAGGGAGATTAAAGACTGGCCCAAAGAATGGATTATCTAGCATGTGCAGGTACCTGAGACGTAGCGCCCACAGCAGAAGGGTCCACAGGAAAACCTACCCCAATACCATGCCAATACCAATGCCCAGATGCCACAGGATGATGCCTGATAAGAAGAACAAAAATAATACCCAGACCCACTCAAAAATCATGAATAAAACACTCCTACTGATGAGGAGGTGCGCGCAGAAAATGGCAGAAAAAGAAAGTGCAAAGAGTCCTTAGAGCAAGATGAAGGAGCCTTGGGCATCCCACATAGGAAAGAGCAGAGGGCTCCTGGGCCCTAGGACATGAGCATAGAAGAAGAGGATCTGACTCTTATTAGAGATGCAGTCGTGGAAGTGACTAAGCCTACCCTATGCAATATCACGCACAAGCAAACCAATTGGACGACTTCGCTCTCGGTGCAAGTCCATCGGCTAGTAGAAGCCATAACAGAAGTGCGCAACATCATGCAGGCTAAAACCTATGGTGTAAACCTAGCAGACACTCTGGCGATGCCAGTGCTGCTCCCACCTTTAAGAATAGAAATTATCGTGCATGCATTTTCTATAGAAGAAGCAGAAAAATAGGCAAGTGTCCATGGCTTGGACACATTAATTTTGGATTTCTCCAAGCTTACATTGCCTCAAATCTATTCCATTCAGCATGCCGCAGCTACAGAGGTGAGAATCTAAGAAAATGCAGTTACATATCAGGTAGCCAAGGAAACTAGGAAAGCAAGGGTGCGCAAACAGATCATCAACCGCCAAAAGGAAGGCCTGGAGGCACAAGCACAAAAGCAAGATTCACTAGAAGAAGCCATAAAGGAGGAAGTCACAACATTGTCAGATGAGGAGGAAGGAGATGAGATAGACCATGTACACCAACCGAGGCGTTATCCAAACTAGCCGCAGATCTGAAGAAACAGGTTCAGGAGCTAAAGACCAGCCAGCAGTCGAGCACATCCAACGAAGTTGTGTAGCAAAGGCAACAATCGAAAAAACAAGCTGTTGGCTAGCTTAGGGAAGCTGAGAATATCTACACAGAGGTAGTAGAATCAATTTCCGCAGTATGGCAACAACTCATCGACGATGAGATTGTGGAGCAACTTGTCAAGCAGGCGTGGTAAGGAGACCTACAGATATCAACGATAAAGGCAGAGATTAAGAAGCTTCCAACAAAGGAGAAAATTGACAAAGGCACAGATCTCAAGCAACTCCAAGACAAGGTAAGAACCCTGCATGACCAAAAAAACATGTGCAACAAAGAGACGAAATAGAAGCAAGCCAAAGATGAAAGGGTGACAGGTCTAATTCATCCTATCCAACAGAGAATTCACGCAGGCACTAGCCAAAGTGTAGTTAGAACACCCTAGTATCGACAAAGTGTAGGAACTTGAGCAGTAGGCAAAAGAAGCCTTCCTGGCGATAGAATGACTTACTCCCACTTTTGAACAATTCCAACAGAAGGTTGTCAGCACAGCACCACCTACGCCAGAAGATGCACTAGAGGATGAGCATGAAGAATAAAAGGAACAAGAAAAGGAAGAAGAAGAGGAAAATAATGATTAAGAGAAAAAAGAAGATGCAGAGGATCAAGAGGAAAACCTGAAGAAGAGCTTGAGAAGGCGCAGGAAAAACCCATGGAAGTAGACTCTTCAGATGAAGTTGAGGAAGAAATATTCTAACTAAGCTTTTGTAATCTAAAAATTTGTTTTGCTAAGTATGGGATGAGCTCATAGTGTAGGAAACAATAGCAAAAAAAACAAAAGAGAGGGCATAAGTAACAAAATGCGCAAGGAAGGAAGCAGGAGAAAGGTGTGAAAAAAGTAGAAAAGAAGGTCGCACATGTTGCACCACCTCCTAGGTCCATTGCTTTGTGGCTCGAGACAAGCCACATGTGAGTGTTGGGGGTCTGGGGAAAGTGCATAGGAAATGAGGAAATGCACAAGAATCAAGCCAATATGCAAGCATAAGCAAGGAAAAGGAAGCACGCGGTAGGAAACTGCATGAAAGAGGAAAACTGTGCAGAAGAACAAATCGGCGCATAAGATGTCACCTACACAAAAAAGGGAAACTACACGGAAGAAATATGCTAGCAGGGTAAAGAAGTAGCATAGGTGCAGCTTAACTGTTTAAAGCGATAGGATGATCGTGGGTGCTGAAGCCAGTTTAAGTCGACGGATGCCACATGAGTGAATGGATGTTGTAAGTTAGGTCATTAGTGCCTCATGTGAAATCATGATCACCACAACTGTAGCCTAAAGGGTGGCTGATGGTGACAGTTAACGAACCACCTGTATGCAGTCGACCTTGTGTGGTCATGTAAAATAGTATAAATAGGAGGGATTCAATAGTTATAGCGTTGATTAATGGTTGATTCTGGTTGGTGTGTTGTTGGTAATCGATTGATTACTACTGATTATGTTTAGTCGTAGTTGCTTTTGGAGGGTTAACAGAGGGAATATATCTGAGAGAATAGAGTGAAGATGAGAGATCTGAGTGGCTGGTTAGCTTGAATCTTGCAGGACGTAGTCGAGGTAGTGTAGTAGAATGGAATCTTTGCTAGAGAGGTGTAGATGCTAGAGGAGTCGATCCAGGTCATGTGCGGATCAGTAGATGATAGCAGTAGATTAGGAGAAATAAGATAGAGAGCATGGGAGGAAGAAAAAGTTTGAACAAAAAGCTAGATCCAAGACAGTCTGCAGTTAAATGCAGGCTGAAGGTGCAATATATTTCTCATGCCAGATGAAGAGCACCATGTCGTTTTTCTCGAATGGGTTTCCACATGAATTCTATGTGTGTTAATGATTGAATGGGTTTGATTGTTTTATGTTTATGTATTTGTTTATGATTATGATGCAAGACCTGTCATGATTGAAAGAATGTTGTGTTGTTAATATAGGTCTGCGTGCATGAACAAGTTGTTATGCGTTGCTTCTGAGCACTAGTTTATGTCTGCGAAGCAATCTTTGTTGCGCGTCTGTTATCTTGCCCCTATCTAATTAGTTTCTTTTATATTCAATTATGATTAAAGTACTAAGGCCAAATCTGTGTTGTGTCGTTAGTAGTTAATAGAATATATGCGTGGTGCGCACTACAGTTTAGCTGGAATGACTCCATCCTTGCGACTTGGTCGCACGCTAAGGGACTATAATCCCTCGACAATCGCGGAAACATGGTTCTGGCAGTTACCCATCGAAGATATATCTCATGTGAGATTGCATCTACCTTGTAGGTGTTGCCGACAAGGCTTGCTCTGTTGGGCCAGTATCTTGGGTGTTTGTTGTGTTGACGGGCTGCGCAGAACCTGGGTCACGCGGGTTAGGAAAAGTGGCCAACAACAAGTATGGTGATTCCATAGACATCAACGTTTCCCATTAGTACATGTTTAAAAAGTTGAACTTCAAAGTTATTGAAGATGATTTTTTGACTTGTGGTTTGATAAATTGTGAAAGATATTATAAATTTTTACTTGTCAATTTTAATCTTAATGCTTTCTTTGATTAAAAATTATGATACTTAGCATAATAATATAATTTTTAATAGTAATACAATTTAAAATTATCAATGACAAATCAATACTTATACTTAAGCATTAGGTTTTTTATTTATTTTTTATATTTTTTAATATATATTAATGTCGTTCCTAACCTACCATTTCCTACAAATTTGGAGGAAACCTCTAGATATATCTAATACCCATACCCACATTCCCAACGTTCCCTAGTTTCAAAAACTTCTGCAACATATATTATTATTATTCCATTCAACCACGAATGGTAGAAGAGATTCACAATAGAATTCAAAGGTGGATCCCCTCTCTCCTTGGTCCAATGAATTTTACCTCGCATATTTCTCATCTCAAATTTATATTAATGGTGTTTCCATGTAACTTCCTATAGGTTTAGTGATATTAGAAAAGGGATTTCGATTCAATTACCAGAAATCACGAAAGAATCTTCATAGAGATTACTCGGTAGTAAATAACTAGAGAATGTAATTACAAAAACTTGGCATTAAAAATATAAGGGATTGCTTTTTTTAGTAAGTTGATAGGTTGTCATTATGAAAACTTCGCATTAAAAATATCCTTTTTTTCAATGCTTGATAAAATTTTATTAGAAAAACTTAGAATTAACATATAATTAAAAAATAGAAGTCAGTCATGCAACTAATGTAACTAATGTATCAACAAATATTTACGTTGAATGCATTTAAAAAGGAGATAAAGTCTCAAAATTATATGGCGAATAAAAACCTGACACGTGTCGTTATACTATTTTGACTTTAATTAACACATTTTCCTCCTATTTGACGGTCGGTATGCTATTTTCCTCCAATTTGGTCGTGACCATTTTCAGAGATGACTATATTCGAAAATAAATGATGCCACTGCAAATGGCATGTTTTAAGTTCTTCATTCATGCTTCCACTGAAATTCTGATGTTTTTTACCAACCCTTTGATTTACACAACTCTGCCTCATTCTTTTTCTATATTCCATGAAATCTTGTGCATTTAGTTTCCCTTCTTTTAAGTTCTTCATTCATGCTTCCACTGAAGTTCTGATGTTTTTTACCAACCATTTGATTTATACAACTTTTCCTTATTCTTTTTCTGTATTCCATGAAATCTTGGGCATTTAGTTTCCCTCTGCCTAAATCTTTAGTATGCATGCGGCAAAGATCCTCCAACATCTCCTAAATTTAGCCACCATTTTGCTCTAATAACCTCATTACCAAGCTTGAGGTCCTTATCTTGTCTGAAAACCTTAACGAGAGTCGAAATCTCACCAGCGTAATGCAATTTTTTCCTCAACTTGTCTTTCTCCTATTTTCTGGCAAGAAATTCATGAAGCACCACCTCCAAATCAGGAAAAATGACGTCCCTAGACCGAAATCGCTCGTCCATCCTCCAATCCGCATCAAAATCGAGCCTCCTCTTGATTCTGGGGTTGGTGAGTCCATTCTTGGAAGAATTGTGATGCTGAACAACTTATTTCATCTCCATTTTAGGGCTTACTCTGTTGTTACTGCAATAATCTGGGCTATAATATTCCCCTTCATCGTCTCGGAATTCCTTGGATGAGAAAAACGGATTCATTGATCAAGATTTTGTTGGGAAAGCGAAATATATCAGGGTGGACATAGGGAAATCATGAAAAACATTTGCTCTTTTTTGTCCATGCATGATACAATATGATCGTGGAGTGCCACCTCCCCATACTCCTCACTACATGAAGAAATGGCGGGAAATAGGTGTCTGTTTCTCATTAGCTAATGGAGCCTACAAAGAAGTTTGTCCTCCCTATTTTTACGGGAAGAAGAAAATGCGTGTGCAAAGGAATGGCATTATAGCAAATAGTTTTTGTGTAAATCTCTAAAATGTCGAGCTATTTGGAATATCCAAGACATAAAAACTTATCCAGAAATATTGTTCGAGCTTCGAAGTATTTTTTAAAGGTTATCAATCATTTTTGCGACAATTGAAATTGTAATTCTAATTTTAGTTAAGATAAAAAAAAATAGAAAAAATCTAAATTTATTATTTTTATTTTTATGATTATCATTAAAGTAGTAGTTTAAATGTGAAAGGTTTTTTATTTATCGATGATTTTTTATTAGAATCTAGCTAAATTTTTTTTAACAAAATCTAAATTTTGAAGTGTCCAAATCATGTTTTTGAATGCATAAATGGATTCCGCATCTTCAAATACCTTAAGAGCACCAAGATTATGCAAGTTCAACAACTATTATATGTTTTTCAAGAATTAATCCAAAAATTTTAGGTGAAAAACAATATAGAACAACATTAAAGATATTAATGAATAACATTAATATCTTTAATGTTATTAATTCAAAATGATTATAGCAATATTTTAGGTTAAAAATATCCATTTCCTCTCATCTTTTTTATTGGATAAAAAAATGGATTATAATTCATTACAGAATTAAACTACTTGGGTTAGATGAAGCTAATCAGCAATGTTTTTGATGGTTTAGAGTAATGCGATAATAGTGAGATATTAATGAAGGCAAGATATAACAAAGAGCGGCGAAGTGGCAATGTCCTCGATGTTGCAAGTAGTTGTTTCTATAAGCTATAAGCCATAGAAACAATCGTTAATAGTTGTTGCACAATTGAGAACAGTTGTTGCACAATAGAGAACAGTTGTTGCATATATTTGTGTGTTTTATGCTACCAATATGTCTGTCTCAAAGTGATATTAAACTTAAATGAAGTAAAGACTAATTTTAGATATATCAAGCATTCCACAACATTTCTTCTAGTTACAAATCAACACCTAACATATTAGATTTTAAAGTTGGAAAGCTTGTTACGATCTTTTTATTTTCATAAACTTTATTGTTGAGGGCTCTACTATATATGGGAGGCTTTGTTACTGATGTATTATCTTTCTTTGCTTTATGGTTTAGGTGTATAAATGTTTTTAGTAAATACAGAAAGTGTATTACAGTAAGCATAATGGGGAGTTCATAGTTCCTTTATAAATTGCATCCCTTACGTTGGGAAAGGCACTTAAATATCTATATATTTATGATTAATATTATATATTTATGATGAAGTAAATAGTATTGTTATATTAAAGTTTGAATTTCATTAGACAAAGTGCTTTGAGAATAAATTATTATTTTAATTTTCATGTAGCATTTACATTATATTAAGTTTTAAATATGGAATTGTTTTCAAATGGGACATATAAACATTGGTAAATGTGGCCTTAATTACACCGGAGGCATTAAACAATGGAGACGAAGTCTCAAAGATTCATCGCCGGTCTGGAAAATAGAAACCTCACACGTGTCTTTATACTATTTTTGTGATAATTAACACGTTTTCCTCATATTTGATGGTCGACCTACTATTTTTCATCGATTTGGTCGTCGGTTGGTCAATCTATCAACTTCGTCGTCTCCTTCAAAAATACTATCTACTTCAGTCATTTTCATGGCCATTTTCACAGACGACTGTATTCGAACAAAGACAATGCCATTACAAATGGTAGGAACATAAAAGTAGAAACATAAAAAAGTACAAAAGGGTCGCCCGCTTTCCCTCCCCATTAGTGATGATCATGGTATTCCCTCCTTCTCTGGCAGTTGTGTCCAAATTCGCAGTCCCTAAATTGTTTCCCACTACCTTCTTGCAGAGGACCCTCAGAGGTCCCACAGCTAGCCCTCTGTATTGTTGCAAATGCTTTCTCTGCAGAGTGGTGAATTTGCCATTGAAGATAGGATACATTCCCAAACAAGCCACTATTTTGATTCCCATGACTGACTTTCTTGGAAGAGGTGATGTTAGTATGAGGTATGCAAACTTCCTCAAGTCCCAAAAGAAGTACTAAAAACAAAGGGACCATGTGGCTGCTGAGAGCCATATCTGATGTGGGGAATGCTTTCAGCCAAATCCTGGACTTCTTAGGCTCTTGAATCTATGAAACCCATTTATCCAAGTCCACATTTTCATGGATGTGTGAAGAGGGTGCCATTTTCCATTAACCCTTACCCTACATTACTTCATCTCCATTACACACTACAAACTCCTCTTCTCCATACTTGTGAGCTCTCGTAACTAAGTGAATATGTCTAAGATAAAAACTTAAGCCACCAAAATAGGAAATAGGAAAAAAAATTTAGCAAGAAGATTGGGCATACCCATTTCCATGTTTGAAGATTTATATTGCCGAAGGGTTTATGCCGAGGGTTTGTAGGTTCAAGGAACCCACAAGCACGGTGCTTATTCTTTCCAAGGACTCAGTAAATTCCAAGGCAACGACTCTGCATGAATATGACAAGGTTTCCCAAGAGGAGTCCGAGGTCACCGAGAATGCGTTGGTTAAGGACATTTTTTGGGTTAACATCGATGGTTTGTGGGATCATGGCACCCGCAGGCGAGGTTTAAGCTGAGGGTTTGTGGGTTCAGGAAACCCGCAAGTGCAGTGCTTATTCTTTCCAAGGACTCGGTAAATTCCAAGGCAATGACTCTGCATGAATATGACAAGGTTTCCCAAGAGGATTTTGAGGTCACTGAGAGTGCATTGGTTAAGGACATTTTGTGGGTTTACACCGATGGTTTGTGGGATCATGGCACCCACAGGCGCGGTTCTTATTGTTGTTAGTATTTATAAGGATGCATAACTTAAATCCATAGAATTTGATGCTTGAAAAATAGACATGTTCTTCTTGTAAGAGAGGAAATAAAACCAAAGTAAGCAAGCTAAATATCATTAGAGAGGAGTAGAGCTCAGGTAAAGTATTCGTTTACTAACTTACTATGTTAAAGAATTAGTTTACTTACTATAGGATGAAGCATTCAAAAGGATTATTAGAGAATAACAATTTATGTGCCTCAACTACATTAAGAGGAATACCATCTATTTGCTTAGAGTAGAGCAGCGTTGCTACCACACTACTTACCATCAATGTAATTGCAATTCTTGCAGTGGTTATTGACTCCTTGAATGGCACTTTGTACCTCCATCAACATCATGCTCGTTTTACTGCTCACATAATTGTAGTAGTAAGGAAGCTTTTTCTGCATGCATAGAAGTACCACACTCAACACAAGGATACTGTAAATCAATACCAAGTTTATTGGATTTTGTAAATCAAAACAAAGACAACTTCAACTTGGTACACGTTTTGAGCAACTTAGGGTATTAATTAGCGTTGGTGAAAAAAGATCCACTGCAATAATATGTCCCACAACATCATTTAGGGATCTTCCCAAGGTACTGGGAAACAAGGTGCAAGAATATGTGAGGAGGTTCACATGACAGATAATACCCTCAAAAGTCTAAAAAAAAATTCCTAGCATTTATAAGGTCTGACAATCAATACACTTCCATTATCGATGTAGTCTACCGAAAAAGATGTCATGTTAAAATGGAGTCTCTAGTGTGCTTTCCAAACCTTTCACCCATAATACTTGCAACTTAGTTTGACATACATTCTTATTGTATACAACCATTTCATGGCAACTATAATATCAACAAGGCTAGAACTAATTTACCTAAATTAGATATGGATGGGTATAATCCTATTTATTACATTGAGAGCTAACTAAAGAGATATTAATATGAACCTTAGAGAATCCACATGGATGTTGACTTCATACTTCATGCAAACTCTCTTAGGAAAATTCCTAGGACAATGGATTTATCCATAATTCCTAATACAATTCCTACAAGAGTGGATTTATCTAAAGTTGTTGAGATTTGTGATTTTAATAAAACCAAACATCACAAATCATGGTTGGTCCAATTATCCATAGTTACCAAGAGAAACGTTAGTGAGTTGGTGGAGAAATGTCCATTAGAAACGGGTGGACTATCCACTTGTGCAAATCTGAATATTCTACCACTTGGTTCATAATACATTCTTATTGGAATGGATTGGTTGGAAGCACATAGAGTTAAAATTGATTGTTGCAACAAAGCTTTTGAGTGCATTGATGATGAAGGAAACCCAAGGGTTGTAAAAAGAATTCTAAAGGAAATTTTTGTTAGGCATATTTCAACCATGTAGTTGAAGAAATTTTGTAGAAAAGGTTTCCAACTGTATGCAGCACATATTTTGGATAAAACCGAGAATGAACTTCCCAAATTAGAGGACTATCATGTGCTACAAGAATTCAAGGAAGTGTTCCCTGAAGAAGTGTCGGGACTTCCTCCAAAGAGGGACATTGATTTCATAATTGATCTTGTGTCGGGAGCAGCACCAGTGTCTAAGACACCTTGCAAGATGAGTACACCATATTTGTTGGAGCTGAAAATGCAATTGCAAGAGTTATTAGAAAAGAAGTATATAAGGCCAAGTGTGTCTCCATGGGTAGAACTGGTAATAGTTGTGAAAAAGAAAGACAGAACACTCTGGTTTTGTATTGATTACACAACTGAATAAATGGACAGTGAAAATAATTACTTGTTTCCTCGAATTGGTGATCGTTTTTACCAAATGAGAGGACAAAAGGTATTTTCAAAGATTGACTTGAGGTATGGATACCATCAAGTGAGAATAAAGGAAGAAGACATTCACAAGACAAACTTTAGAACAAGGTATGGACACTATGAATTTGTAGTGGCTCCATTTGGTCTCACTAATGCACTAGCTACATTCATGTGTCTCATGAATAGTGTTTTCAATGGGTATTTTGACAACTTTGTTCTTTTATTTCTTGATGTCATTCATGTTTACTCTAAGAATGAAGAAGAATATGAAGAGCATTTGAGTATGGATTCAAAATTGCTAAGAGAGCATAAGTTGTATGCAAATCTAAGTTAATGTGACTTTTATAAAATCAAGATTCATTTTTTGAGTCACATTATCTTAGAGGAGGGAGTATCAGTTGATCCAGAATATATTGAATCCATTATGAATTTTCCAACTCCAAAGAATGTAATAGACGTGATATTATGGGTCTTGTCAGTTATTATAGGAGGTTCATTGAAGGATTCTCCAAGGTTGCACACCCAATCAATTCTTTGCAAAAGAAGGGAATCAAATTTCAATGGAGACATAAATGTGAAGAAAGATTCCAGTTTTTTAATAAGCTTCTCACAAGTCCTTTAATTCTTAAAATTGTAGACCAAGGAAAGGACTTTGTGGTGTGTACATATGCATGCAAACAGGGACTTGGAAGAATACTTATGCAAGACAATTATGTGGTATGTTATGAATCTAGGAAACTTAAGGAGCATGAAAATAATTATGCTACCCATGACTTGGAACTTACAACCATAATACATGATTTAAAAATGTGGAGACACTACTTAATGGGCAGAAAATTCAAGTTAAGAACATACCACTATGGTATGATACATTTATTTGAGCAACCAACATTAGATTCCAAGAAATCTAGATGGTTGGAGCTTTTACGTGAGTTCAATTTTGAAATTAAACACATAAAATGAAAGGAAAACAAAGAGGTTGATGCACTCAACAGAAAGGTGCAAGATATGCATGTGAAAACCATTATTTTTTGTGAATCAGGTTTAAGACAACAAATTGTAATTTCTCTTATTGAATATGAATTATATGTGCAATTAAAAGGTAAATTACAATAACATAATTTAGAAAGGTATGAAGGTTATAATTTGGAAGAGTATGGAATTTATATTTATAAAATAGAATTTATATTCTAAATTTGGCGGATTTGAGGAAGATTGTTATGGATGAAATCCATAAAATACCATATTTTGCTCACCTAGGATATCAGAAAACCATTGCTACAGCCAAGAAGCAATATTGTTTTCCAAAGGATTAAAATGGACATTGCTGAGTATATTTCTACGTGTATGAAATGCCAAAAAGTAAACATTGAGCATCAACACCCAGCAAGTTTGTTGCACCCTTTTCCAATTATAGAACGGAAATGGGAAATGATTTCCATGGATTTTATTACAGTTTTTCCAATGACTGTGAAGTAGCATGATTCCATCATGGTTGTGGTGGATAAATTGTCAAACTCAACACACTTTATACCAGTCAAATCTACATATAAAGCAGATGCCATTGCAAATATTTCTATGAGGGAAATTTTTAGATTGCATGGATTGCCAAAGGTAATCATTTCATACAGAGATACAAAATTTACTTCTAATTTTTGGAAAATTCTTTTTGCATAATTGGGTACACAATTGAATTTTAGCACTGCCTGCCATCCACAAACACATGGACAAATAGAGAGAGTGAATCAAATTCTTGAGTACACGCTTCACATGTATGTGAGAGACAAACCATCAAAGTGGGAAGATTATTTTCACTTGGTATAATTTGCATATAACACTAGGTAGTAGTCTTTTCTAGGAATGAGTCCATTTGAGGATTTGTATGGAAGAAAGTGCAGAACACCAGTGACATGGGACAATCCATTAAACATAAATGTATTTGGACCATAATTGATTAAATAAATGAAACAAGAGGTTGCAAAAATTAGGCAAAATTTAAAGGCGACCCAATATAGATAGAAAATCTATGCATATAAGAATAGAATGCATATATAATTTAGCGTTGGGGATCATGTTTACCTCGGAGTGAGGGAAAGGAAGATTTCCTTGAATATTGGAAGTTGTCCCAAGATTTCACCAAGATATTTTGGGGCATTTGAAGTGTTTGAAAGAATAGGGCAAGTTGCATAGGGAATTGCATTTCCTGCTAATACTAGAGCCATAATGTTTTTCATGTTTATTTGCTTAAGAAATATGTACATGATCCTAACCATGTGATTGATTGGGATGTGATTTAGGTGGAACCCGAGGGAGAGTTCCAAACTGACCCACTATGCATACTAGAGAAGAAGGTAACATTGCTATGAAACCGAGCCATCAGACAAGTAAAGATGCAATGGAAGCACTTCGATACCGATGAGGCTACATGGGAGTTGGAGGATTCCATGAAAGAGGCATACCCATTTTTTTTTTGGAGCAAACACCGAGGACGACGTTATTAAAAGGGGGAGGAGATTGTAATACCCCCAATTTTGACTTGGAAGATATTTAATCAAAATTATTTAAATATGTAAATATGCTAATATGGATTCCTAGTGTGAAGCTCAAGGCCAAGGCCAAACTAGTGAATGGATAGGAAGGTATGATGTATATATCTTTATTTGGACCCTATTGATGGCTTATCATTCCAATTCAAAATGCATGTAAATATTATGTTGAAAATTAATAAAATGGTCCAAGATGGTTTTGTAAAGAGAACTACTGGGGAGATGATTCCACTAGAGGAGATATGATTCCACTAGAGGGGGAGAGGAAGAGGGGCCTATGGGGAAACTAAATACTATGTTGCCAAGTGACGACCTTATAACTCATCCAAAATCTACCATGCTCTTTAAATAAACCAATTAATTCATTTTTTACTATTAACCCAATAATTGAATGCATGTGTGAGGTTGATGGGGAAAATCACTTCATGTAGTTATTGAAGCATGGCGGTGGTGATAGTTATGTCAGTTTTCAGCGGTCCTTTTCTTCTATGGTCAAAATCTATGTTGGTTGTATTTTTACCATCGTATCCTATCCCTTGGAGTCAACACCTTTTCATCATTCTCTCATGCATGTTCCTACACTACGTAGAGTTTTTTCTCACTATTGTTGATGACCATTTTTATGAGACAATATGGAACCCAAAAATTCAAATTTAGACACAAAAATGAATTTTGGAAAAGGAATATTGATGGTGGTAAGTGAGAAGAGAGGTTGGGAAATCTATGAACCTTTACCCATGGAGTTATGCCAACTATGAATGTTTGAGAAGCCATAGTTAACACTACATGAGGTTCTCTAACAACAAACAACAGATTAGGCTCTTACTGCACACGCTTGTAAATGATGTAAGTGTTGGATTCCCTCAGGAAAATATGGATTAGTGAAGGGGAATTCCTTCCTTGTACTATGTGGTGACGTTGGAAGGAGTTCCATGGTTGTGATGGATGAGTGATATCTCTGTATGATTTTTAGCTAAGCAAGGTGAGTAAAAGGGGTTGGGGGATGAGAGAGAGAGAATCATGTAGGTATTTCGTTTTCCCTAGTGGCCTCATAGACCATATTGGGGGTTTCATATGTGTCACATCCCCTCCCGCTTAAGAGTAAGCGATCTGATGGAACTGCTATCATTTAATTGGACAATCTAAGCCCCATGAACATAAACAATAAAAATGCATTGAACATAAAACAATTACAGATGCACAATGCAATATACACAGCAGAAGCAACATCATTAAACACATTCATGATGTTCATATTCATAAAACAAGCAACATTCATCCTGTTCATGATAATTTACGAAGCAAATACAATTTCAGAGTTAAATACAAGAATAGTTATCTTGTGAAGAAGCTTCCCTGCAACTCACTATGTCCCTGCAATGTTCCACCCAACCATAGGCTAGTGTGATCCTTAATCTCTCAACATCATTGCCATGCCCGAGCTAGGCATGATTTCCACAAGGAACTAGGTGACACAAACTCACACACAATAAGACTATACACCCATAGTCAAGCCAATACTCACATCCAAACAAAGTCGGCCCAATAACAGATGGGTTCTTGGACTTACCCAGCCAAGCCCATAAAGGGATGCACTACACAACAAAATACAAGTTATGGGTATGTACAAAAATTCCTTGAAACCCAAAATCAAAAATGACAAATGGGGAAAAATGACCCAAGTGATCAAATCATTTCAGAAAACGTTCAATCGCTTCACAAAGGAAAAAACGACCTCCATTCATACCCAAAACGTGGATCTATCTTCCCAGCTACTAGGCTTTACAAAACAAAAATGAGTTTCCAGCTAGGATAATAATGAAGAAAACACAAAAATTTGGGAGGGAAATGCTCAAAAAATCCCAGCTGTGTGAGGAAAGGGAAAACACCCTCTCAAACCCCCAAAACGTAAATATCTTCTACGTCTTTACTCAGAAACAACAAAAACGGGTTTTCCCAGCTGTACATACACTCAGCAACCCCAAAAATGACTTCCCAACTACTCATACATTCAGCAAGACCCAAAACGAATTTCCATCCATGGAAAAGATGAAGAAATAAACCAAAAATCGTGAAGGGAAACGAACAGGAGCTCCAGCTATGTGAGAGAGAAAATCTAACGGATGGAAAATATGATGGGCATGCCTTTTGCACCATTTTCTTGCCCAAGAAGTCAAAAATGAGTGGCTTCCCAATTCGAATTTCACTCCCATACTCTACCCATCCCCATGCATTAACTAACTCAACTACTTTTGGATGAGTGGGCACAAAGGACAAAATGGGTAGTTGACAATTTTATGGGTTTTCCCTTTGGAATTTGGATTTTCCCCATTGGCTCAAGGGTTTGAATATCCCCCCCCCATTCCTTGTGAAATCATGCCCCCATCTCTTTAATGTTGTATTGACATAGCTAGTTTTAGGTATTTTATTAATTGCATATTTTCACGATGTAGAAAATTATATTGTGCCATTGACTAGCACAATAACCATCGACGTCGATTTTAATTGCTGAAATGTAGAACACTAAATCCATGGAAGGGCCTTTACCTTGAGATACACACCATGATTTACTAACTCTATTTACATCATTTATAATTTAATGTAATTAGGGTTGTGTTGCTGCCGCAACCGTCTCCCCGATTTTAGTTTTCGCTTAAACTCTGGGACCCCTCCTCTTCATTGTTTACTTAGATAAATTGTTAAAAGCTTGGCGCCTTTGAGCATATATTTGCGTTTGAGGTTGATTTCCTACCTTTGTGCTTGTTTCTTTCAGTCAGCTCGAGTTGCGCGATCCGTTTTTTAATGCCCATAGAGTGTGAAAGTTTGCCTTAGCGAAGAAAATTGATGTTTTGGCCGCAATTGGGCCTCAGCGCTGTTTGTTTTCTCTTTGGATCGGGCCTCTTTTAGAAGAAGTTGAATTCTGTCTCACCCACCGTTGCGGCTCCTAGACCAAAGTCTCCGCCCAATTGAAGTGTCGCCTGACGCCCGATTCGTGGCTGTAAATCACGTGCTCCAGAGTCCCGGCTCACCCGCCGTTGCGGCCGGAAGGGGGAAGTCGGCCTCCGATTCGTTTGTCGTCTGACGTTCGACCTACCGAATCCCATCGCCTGTCTCCGATCTGCATTTCGTCCGCTGTTGCGGGTGGCAGAGTTGTTCAGCTTCCAACCCACTTCCCTCCGCCGCCAGATTTCCTATGGCGCCTACGTTTTCACTCCCCCTCTTCTGGCGCTCCTCTGCCGTTGCGGCTCCTGGAGCCTTCTCCCACCCGGTACAGAAACCTTGTCTCATCCGATCTAAGTACTTCCCGACCACCGATTCATTGTACCATGAAGTTTTCGCCCGGATAAACCAAGCTAGTTCCCTATGGATTTATCTTATGCTCTGAAATTTGAAATGCTTAATACCTCAATTTAATGGATAATGCATTCAAGTGTCTGCAGGAAAAACCCCATGATCGCCGAAGCAACTTAGATCGAAGAAAGGACAAAATAGATGAACGACAAAGGCACCAAGGAAGCAGTCACGGCGATTACGGTCAGAATTTAAACGCTTATGGAAGATGATTGGGAAAACGCAACAGTCAGGGAAGAAGAGGAATCGTCAAGGAGGCTGAAAGCCACACGCTGGAGGGCAGCCCAGGGGGCAGAAGCTCTAGTTTAAATAGAAAAAGATAGGACTTAGAGAGGGATTTTTCCGCTGGAAAATTTGTAATTGTTGACTTGTAAGAGGAGCTACCTCGTTTTGCTGGAAAAAACTGCGATTTTGCCTGCTAGAAAGAGCAAAAGATGTGGAATGTATCAATGTAATCCAATAAATGATGTCGAAGAGGAACTATTTCATTTTCAACAGTCTTTATTTATTGTAAGAGTATTTGATGTTTGAACCTATGTTCTTGTTGGATGTTCTTCAGTAATTTCTGGGTATATTTCCACTATGAGCAATAACTGTGTTATAAAATGATTGGCTATCTGATTATTTGAATATCTGTAAGCTTTCATGTGCTGTAGAAGAAGTAGCAGCTACCTGTTTTTCTTCTTATGGTGTATGAATATGTATTTCTCATCTAAAAAATGACAACCCTACTCCCTAGGGATAGTTTAGATAGTTAGCTTTCTTTCTGTTTGTAGCTGGTTTGGTTGTCGGTGAGCATAAGACGAAAGGTAAGAACCTGCGCATCACTTTGTGACTACTCCCTGCATCTTGACTACCCTGCATTTAGTTAGGCACGTGCATATCATGTATTTTTAAGTCAAAATACAAAAACTCGGTGGGCTGGGCCGCAACTGGTAAAGCCCGTGTTTAATGTTACTTTGACCTACGGTAGCCGGACCGTAGACCGGACGGATTCCCTATACCAAACAGTCAGCGGGCTAGTTGGGAACGCTGATTGGGGAGAATCCTTTACTGTTGCCGCCTGCGATTTTCGGGGCCTCAACAGTTTTGGCGCTAGAAGGACGGCCGCCAGTGCATGGCTGGCCGAGGAAGCCCGTTTTCCCGAGAATATTCCACTGGTTACAGTTCTGAAAGTAGTGTACCACGCAATTCAATTCCACAAGAAGAAGAAAGAGAACATCTATACCCTGTTCGCAACGAGATTGTTAACGATCTGAGAAGACACACCAGGGCATACTTAAAGAAGATTGGAGGATTACCTATCATCCCTGAGTTTCCTAGAAGAGAATACAAGAGAAGAGACCGTCCTTTAATAGAGGATTCAGTGTTGGTTGGAGATTGGCAAGAGCTGGTAGAGACTGCCTTACAAGAAGTTGAACTCCCTTTGAGTCAAGAAGGCCCGGAGACTCCCTACATTTCTCCTGTTCACACCCCTGTTGGTTCACCTCCGCACTCTCCACCTCAACTTATGGCAGCAGCTAACGCAAATCAGCCACCTAATCCTCCAAACCCGCCACCTGCATGGAAAGCCAGATCACCTCTGAATCTGACCCCGCCTTTGTACGACCTACCTCAAGCTTTCGAAAAGCTATTGCCTAAGTTTGACCCTAATGAAAAGATATTGGTAGATGACCACTTGCAGAGTTTTTATTTGGCTATAGAAGGATTAAAGGCAGGGGAGCATGAAGATGTGGTTTGTAGACTTTTCCCACATACCCTTAAAGGAACCGCAGCCTCGTGGTATTTCGGATTACCCTCCAATTCTATCCCAGATTGGGACACCTTCGAAAGGATGTTCAGCAGTAAGTATGCGGTCCAAAAGACTCACGCTGCCCTTATGAAAGGACTTTGTGCTTTGAAGAAAGAAAAGAAGGAAAAGGTGCACAGTTTTACACAAAGGTTTATAGCATATCTAAGAAACTTCTCTGATGCAGACAAACCTTCAAAAAAGGTTCTAATCGAGTATTATACCTCAGCTTTGGGCCCTGACTTGGCCATGTTCGCAAAAGGCAGGACCAAGCCCACTTTGACGGAAACTTATGAAGAGGCAGAAGTAGTGGAAGCAGAAAGAGAAAGCATTGAAGAATATCCTGAACAGTCAGGAGAGAAAAGGAGAACTTTGCTTTTTTCCAAGCCCAAAGAGGAGAAAACACCGGATTATGAAGGTATGGCCAAAATGGTTCAGAAGCTGTCTAATAAAATCATAGACTTAGAGAAAGAAAAAGAAGCACAAAAGTTTTATAGGCCATATTATAAGAAAAGGGAGGACAACAACCAGTCTCAACCTCCTCCTCAAAAGAGTGCATCCATGAATCTCATAGACATAGGATTGGAGAATTTTTGTACCTTCCATCAACAACCTCATTCCGAAAGAAACTGTCCGCAATGGATAAATTCAATGACATTGGTCATGAATCAGATGTTGGACTCAAGATTGACAAAA
>LPNX010889285.1:92227-111147 GCA_001517045.1 Pseudotsuga menziesii | reverse complement strand
AGAATCCTGAAGAAGACCGTCATAGAAAACCAGCGAAGTTGGCACTCAGCCTTACCCAATGCCCTGTGGGCTGATAGAGTTACCCCTAAGTCCGCCATGCGAGTGTCACCCTTTACCCTTGTATACGGAAATGAAGCCATCCTTCCCCCCAACATCCTGCTACCGTCTTCCATACTAGCTCAAGAGTCTAGGGGGTCGGATGATGAAGTTCTCCAAGTAAGAATATACAATCTTCTGAAAGCGGAAGAGGCCAGATCCAAAGCAAGAGAACGTTTCCAACAGCAGCAAGAGGTAGTAAAAAGATGGTTTGACAAGCACAAAGCCGGGAAGAAGGATTTGGAAGTAGGAGACCTTGTCCTAAAATGGGATCATCCCCATGATGAGAAGGGGAAGCACACTAAGTTCCAACAGTTATGGGTAAGACCGTTTCAAATCACCGCTAAACTTGGCCCTGCTACCTATATGTTACAGGATTTACAGGGATGGGAGGAGAACCTGCCGGTTAATGGTCTGGTTCTCAAACCTTATTTTTCTTAAGTTGTTTTTGGGTTTTCTGACGTGTACATAAATAAACTGTGCTGAGTTATGCTTTCATTTGTTTTAAGTGAGTTGTGTTTTCAATAAAGATGGTTAACTCGTGGTTATGTGGGGAACTTCACATTTCTGGAAATGGTAAGCATTTGTTGAATAGTTGGACTGTGGTTTTCCATGTGAATTTCTTACACCAGCTAGTTTCTCGAAATATTTGTGTGCATTGAGGTCCTGCTTAACCTCCTGTAAGGTCAATCAGACTCAAAAGTCTAGGATACTATGCTGAGGCTCCGCACACTTTACACTTATAATCTAAGGAGGCAATGACAGGGGACCCACGGAGAAGAGCAGATGAACAGGGTGTTATATCTAAATGATCCCATGCCAGGAAATAAATGCCAAAAGGCGGATAAGAGTCAGAACTCCTATAAAAGCATCATGCTCCAAAGCTAAATCTAGATCATAAAGTACTAATTTGCCAAGGATCCTCTCCGTCCATGAGCTGAAGCCTTAAGCACATCACTCACACAAAAGGGAACTATGGGATAGAGGATCCTGAATGAAAATTCAGTAAGAAAGGCATGCATGAAGACTCTCATTAAAAGAGGGCAAAATCCGAAAAGCATAAAAGTTGCTAAGACAGCATGGGAATGAGGAACAAATGAACGTTTCTGTTCATCACCTGCTACAATCCTGTGGTGTCCAATGTTGCTAGCTACCTGAAGAAAATTTAATAATAAACTCATATTTTGGCCTCAGCAGAGTTACCCGGACTCTAGAATCGTGACTTTCATTGCCCAACTTGGACTGATGTCAATGATCAAGGTACACACTTCTGTTATTGAGAAATCTATATAGTTGGAAGAGTTCAATGGATATATTTGTTGTAGGACAGTCTACTTTTCAAGGAAGAAACCACCCAGAGACCTAGGTTCACCAGGAAATCGCCAGTTGTTGCTGCCGCAACCGTCTCCCCGATTTTAGTTTTCGCTTAAACTCTGGGACCCCTCCTCTTCATTGTTTACTTAGATAAATTGTTAAAAGCTTGGCGCTTTTGAGCATATCTTTGCGTTTGAGGTTGATTGCTTGCCTTTGTGCTTGTTTCTTTCAGTCAGCTCGAGTCGCGCGATCCGTTTTTTAATGCCCATAGAGTGTGAAAGTTTGCCTTAGCGAAGAAAATTTATGTTTTGGCCACAATTGGGCCTCAGCGCTGTTCGTTTTCTCTTTGGATCGGGCCTCTTTTAGAAGAAGTTGAATTCTGTCTCACCCGCCGTTGCGGCTCCTAGACCAAAGTCTCCGCCCGATTGAAGTGTCGCCCGACGCCCGATTCGTGGCTGTAAATCGCGTGCTCCAGAGTCCCGGCTCACCCGCCGTTGCGGCCGGAAGGGGGAAGTCGGCCTCCGATTCGTTTGTCGTCCGACGTCTGACCTACCGACTCCCGTCGCCTGTCTCCGATCTGCATTCCGTCCGCTGTTTCGGGTGGCAGAGTTGTTCAGCTTCCGACCCACTTCCCTCCGCCGCTCGATTTCCTATGGCACCTACGTTTTCACTCCCCCTCTTCTGGCGCTCCTCCACCGTTGCGGCTCCTGGAGCCTTCTCCCACCCAGTACATAAACCTTGTCTCATCCGATCTAAGTACTGCCCGACCGCCGATTCATTGTACCATGAAGTTTTCACCCGGATAAACCAAGCTAGTTCCCTGTGGATTTATCTTATGCTCTGAAATTTGAAATGCTTAATACCTCAATTTAGTGGATAATGCACTCAAGTGTCTGCAGAAAAAACCCCATGGATCGCCGAAGCAACTTAGATCGAAGAAAGGACAAAACAGATGAATGACAAAGGCATCAAGGAAGCAGTCACGACGGTTACGGTCAGAATTTAAACGCTTATGGAAGATGATTGGGAAAACGCAACAGTCAGGGAAGAAGGTGAATCGTCAAGGAGGCTGAAAGCCACACGCTGGAGGGCAGCCCAGAGGGCAGAAGTCCTAGTTTAAATAGAAAAAGATAGGACTTAGAGAGGGCTTTTTCCGCTGGAAAATTTGTAATTGTTGACTTGTAAGAGGAGCTACCTCGTTTTGCTGGAAAAAACTACGATTTTGCCTGCTGGAAAGAGCAAAAGATGTGGAATGTATCAATGTAATCCAATAAATGATGTCGAAGAGGAACTATTTCATTTTCAACAGTCTTTATTTACTGTAAGAGTATTTGATGTTTGAACCTATGTTCTTGTTGGATGTTCTTCAGTAATTTCTGGGTATATTTCCACTATGAGCAATAACTATGTTATAAAATGATTGGCTATCTGATTATTTGAATATCTGTAAGCTTTCATGTGCTGCAGAAGAAGTAGCAGCTACCTGTTTTTCTTCTTATGGTGTATGAATATCTATTGCTCATCTAAAAAATGACAACCCTGCTCCCTAGGGATAGTTTAGATAGTTAGCTTTCTTTCTGTTTGTAGCTGGTTTGGTTGCCGGTGAGCATAAGACAAAAGGTAAGAACCTGCGCATCACTTTGTGACCGCTCCCTGCATCTTGACTACCCTGCATTTAGTTAGGCACGTGCATATCATGTATTTTTAAGTCAAAATACAAAAACTCGGTGGGTTGGGCCGCAACCGGTAAAGCCTGTGTTTGTTACTTTGACCTACGGTAGCCAGATCGTAGACCGGACGGATTCCCTATACGAAACAGTCAGCGGGCTAGTTGGGAACGTTGATTGGGGAGAATCCTTTACTGTTGCCGCCTGCGATTTTCGGGGCCTCAACAGGTTGAAACCGAGGTATTACGATCCCCTCCCCCTTCAACAACATTGTCCTCAATGGTTTACAAAATTGAGCAAAAGGCTATATTGGCGCTACCCCAATGCTCTGCAAAATTGAATAGGAATGGATCTTCCAATCGCATGGCATCCTCTAGCTCCAATGTATCCTCATCGGGATCATGGTGCTCCTTCTTCCTTTCACTTGTCCAATGGTACGATATGGAAATCCTCCTTGGTTCCACTACGTGGTTGTCTTGTGTATGGACTCATCCAATTCTTTGATTGCATGCATCAGTACACACCACTGAATCTTTTTCCAGTCTTGGAAAATCCTTCTACGCAACGTGGAACATCTCCAATGTCTTTGGAATCCAGCAATACCTATGCTCAAGGCCTAAGCAATGAGTCAATTCCCATGTCAAATTCACATGGTTTTTCAAAACTCATGGATGAATCACATGCACATGTATATCGACATAAAATCAACAAGAAGTTGCCAAGTGAACCAAATACTTATCTTGCATAAGTATCTTCTTTTGGTTCCGCGGTGTCCGACTAGGCTTAATACAGCCATGGCACTCACAACCCTACCCCACCCCACATGTGGGTATGCATTAAAGGGTAGCCAAATTTCTACAAGCCTTGGATCACCTGAAAATATCTTTCAACCAAGATCTGACAGCTCTGATTTAGATTCTAAAACTCCCTCTAAGTGCCCACCAAGCTCGGTGTTTCCATTTCGGACACCACAACAAATTAATTCACATGCTAGATTCATTCCTATAAGGTGCAATCTATAGCATATTTCCAAAACCATGGCTACATCATATGCTCGTGTATTTTTACAGAAAATTAACAACAACAAAATTTTGATAAATAAACTAAATACTTATCTATATAACATCTCTCAACCAAGATCTGGTAGCCCTATTCCAGAGCCCAACACCTATCTGGGTGCTTAATGGCAGATCTGCTTAAGGCTGAACACCTCCTCCTAGTGCTTACCATTGCTCAAGTATTATCTGTGTAGCATCTCTCAACTGAGATCGGGAAACTCTACTCCAAAGCCTAACACCTCTTTGGTTGTTTAATGGAAGCTCCGGCTTAAGAGCCTAACACCTCCTTCAGTGCTCGCCAAGATTAGGAACTTTCTTTCCAAACAACAAAATGAATCAACTCACTTGTCAGATTCATTTCTATGAGATGCAACCTTTGACAAGATTTTCCAAAATCTTGGTTGCATCATATGTATATCTGTAATTATAGAAAATCAACAAGGATTTTCAAAGTAATCAGATACTTATCTATGTAGAATCTCTCAACCGAGATCTGGTTAGCCTTGCTTCAGAACCTAACACCTCCTTGGGTGCTTAATGACAACTCTTGGATTAAGGGCCTAGCACCTCCTCCTAGTGCTTACCAATGCTCAGGTGCTTACTTTCCAGAAATCATAATACGTATGGGTTATTCTCTTCATAGATCCCCCACTCTTGTGACGGTCCCCTTTCAACGTGAATGTGTACAGAAAGAAGTCTAACCAAATTTCTTACACCTTGGGTGTCCCTAGTGATGCTTACTGGTGCCTAGTTGGCAAGAAGTGGGGGGTGAAGCCATGTGCCCTTGTATATCCCTCCAAAGGAGTCATATTTCTCAAGCACATACTCCCAAGAAGCTATGTACTCCAAGGGCGGACCACCATCATCTCACCTACGTTACCTACAAGCATCTAGTTCATATGAGATATCATCATAAAAAAAAATTAACCATAGGTGTTCAAACCTATTTCAAACACATCCCCCCGATAAGCTATGTATCCAAGTACATCCTTCTAAGGAGCCATGTACATCCAGTACATAATTTCATCATCTCACTTGTGCTACATATAAGCATGCAGTCCTTATGAGATGTCATCATAAAAATTTAATCATATATTTTCAAATCTATTTCATGCATGGATAAATTTCCAATTATCAAATGATCAATAACATTGATAGTCAAATCCAAAATTAGAATTCACGATTTTGCTTCCCACAGAAAATCATATTTTTTTGCAACCATGAGATCATCCTCATATTGTTTGGCCTTTGCAAGTGGGGAGTACTCATCCCTAACTTAAACATGCTTACCAAAACTTGGACATTCACATACAACATGTCATCTTGACACCATTTTAGATAAGCCAAACAGTTAATAATATTCAATTAGCAATTGAAAACAAAATTAAAATTTGAAGTTCAAAATCTATTCGGTTCAAAAGTTAGATTTCAGTCATGAGAACCTTCGCATAGAACATGGTAGTTTCCTACCTTGGTTTTAGTGGGTACAACCAAACTTCTCTGCTCAGGTCATTCTACATGCAGTCTTCATGAAGGGTCATTTCCTCATGGAACTACAAGTTCACATGCAGGCTTCCTCAGCCTATACATAGACTCAGCTTTACCTACAAAATATCCTTTAGTGAACCTCCTGCAGTATCCTACAAGTCCCACAAAAGATCTTAGATATGTTAACTTTCTTGGAGAAAGCCAACTCATGATGGCCTCAATCTTTTTAGGGTCTATAGATATTCCTTTATATGAGATAATGTGACCCAAATAATGAATTCCATCTTCGTAGAAGTCATCATTGCTTGACCTTGCATACAACTTACGCTTCCTAAGCCATTTCAAAATTATCCTCAAATGTTCCACATGTTCTTCCTCATTCTTAGAATACGTAAGAATGCCATCAAGGAGGAAAATAACTAACATGTCCAGAAACTTACTGAAAATATTATTCATGAGGCACATGAATGTAGCGGGTACATTTGTGAAACCAAATGGTATCACTACCAACTCATAAGATCCATACCTTGTTTTGAAGGTTGTCTTATGAACATCTTCATCCTTGATACTTACCTGCTGGTCACCAGACCTTAAGTCAATCTTGGAAAACACCTTTGATCCTCTCATTTGATCAAAGAGGTCATCCATCCTAGGCAAAGGATACGTGTTCTTCACAGTGACTTTTTTCAACTGTGTGTAACCAATACACAACCAAAGTGTATCATCTTTCTCCTCAAACCAAACTGGTGCCCCCCATGGGGACACACTTGGCATGATATGCTTCTTTTCCCACAACTCTTACAGCTGCATTTTCAGCTGTAGGATTTCAGGTATGCTCGTCGTACAGGGTGTCTGGGACACTAGTGTTGCTCCAAGAACAAGTTCAAAGGTAAAATTAATGTCACTCTTTGGAGGAAGCCTTGGAATTTCACCAGGAAGAACATTCTCGAACTCCTGTAGCATATGAAATCCCTCCCACCTAGGATCATCAAACTGGTGCATTGGCCTTAGCATTTAAAACTCCAGTAGTTCAAAAACCTGATAGGAAGCTACATGAATTGATAATCAACAAGGAGTAGGCTTGGGGCTTGGTATTTTAGATGACTCAAGTCAATACTCTCATAAAAAACGTAGTAGTGGGTGTGAAATCGTTATTCTCTAAAAAAAAAATATAATTAAAATGAAGTCCTCTATTGGCAAGGTATCAAACAATCAATGCAAAGCTAGTAGCACTTACAAATGATATGGAGATTCAAGGCTAGTGATCAATTGCATGAAGGGGACTGGTCAGCTTCTTAACATTCACCTAAAATATTTGGGTGACCAGATCAAGGATATAGCCTAGAAGTTTGAGTCTATTACATTCTCTCATGTTTTTAATGAATAGAGTTCTGAGGTAGATACACTTTCAAAATATGGTCACCAAGTTCTAGAAGGATGAGTTTTGTTCAAACAAATCAGAGAGGAGATGATATAGCTTATGAAGACAATTACTATTGATTCATATCCAATCATCTTTCCTATGGAATTATTGGGGATTTGATTCAGTTTTAGATAGCTTTTTATGCTTTTAAGACTTGTCTAATGTAAGCACGACATCACATGTAAGCACAACAACACATGAAAAGTGTGATTTATTTTCTTCTTAAATAGAACGATGATTTTTTCATTGGAAAAAAGAGCTTTATTAATTCCTAAAACCCAAATCAAAGAACATGCAGATATCCTTACCGTTGATTGCAAAATAAATGGATAAGAACATGTTACTTAAGCACATTAAAGAACAAATCACATGTCATCTCCATGTTGATATGATAGATCCTTCCTCACTATGATAGTATCATCGCTGGCGGTTTTAGTGTGAAGCTTTATCAGCCCTCTGGTTTGTGATTGCCATGTATAAATGTCCTTAATTGCAAACTATCACTATAGCGGCATATGATTTCGTTCCACATGATATATTTACTCTTCCTCTTCAGGAGTTCAAAGACAACACCACTACTAAATTTTGATTCCATGATGATGGTCCATAAACTTGAAGGATGTTAAAACAATTCATGTGTAACAAATGTAAAATAAATATAATAATTAATAATAATCATAATTAATTATACTTAACATGAAAAGACATGACCTTTCACTCACAATCCCCAATCCTTATTTAATAGGCGGGTCATCAACCATTGTAATCATCCTTTTATCTATCATATATCTCATATCCTATCATCAATTTATTATGGCGTATTTGATTTATCAAGTCATTTGGTGAATTATTTGTATGAGTGAATAAATATTTTCTTCAATGGTATCAGAGCCTCGTTGGCTGATCTGGCCTTTGGCCAAAATTTTCATACTTTCTCTTTGTTAGATTTCAGAGTTTCTCTGAGTTATTGGTCTTTGACCGAGATTGTTTTTTATCCATTCTATCCTAAGCATTTCCCCATATCCGTCCACACCTTCCTCCATTCAGCACCACTCCAATCCCTGAAACTTCACTACTATCCACTCTTGTGCCTACTACTTCGTTGTTGCGTTCCCTCCAATCCCATGCTCTCGCTCTGACCTCACACTCTATCCTCCTATGCTCTCTCCTTTCACACACCCATCCACGCCTTCTTCTCTCCTTTGTAAAATCCTCCAACCCTCCATTGCTCACTACAACCACAAAACCTCTCTAGTTCACGCCCGACACTCCACACTGTCATCCTCTCACCTCCCTATTGCTACCTCCTCGCCAACACCCCCCTACCCCCCGTGCTCTCCATTTCTGCTACAGCTTCCTTCCACTCTCCTCTGCACCATCCACATTCCACCTCCTCTGCGTGCCCTTGCCATCGTTGCTCTCCCCTTTCCATCTAGCTACACACCGTCCAGCCTGTCGCATCTTCCTTCACTGGCCCTGCACACCATCTTCCATCGTTGGTCCTACACTCCTTCCAATTTGCCACAGTCCTCTATTTCCTCCTCGTGCCTACCCTACACATCGACCTCCTCCCAAATCACTACACACATCCCCATCTCCATCTGCCAGTCCCTCCCTCCTGTGCATTGCTCTCTTCCCAACTCCACCCGCGCACTACTCTCCTCCATCGGTGCACATCCATTCTTGTTGACGCCCACCATTCCTCACCATGCGGTCGTCCAAACTCTTGCAACACAAAACAAAACATAAAAATTATGATATAATATATTATATTTATAATATTTTAATTTGCTCTATTACATTAAATAATAATAATAATAATAAAATATTATATAATAATTAATTTAATAATTAATTATTATTTAAAAACAAATAAATAAAAACTATATATTAATCTATATATAGTTTATAAAACATTAACATAATAATATTATTAATTAATTAGATATAATTATTATTATAAAAAGAAAACTATAATAATTATTTTTGGAAGGAAAAAAAAGAGGGGTTATTTAACGTAACCAAAAGGAAACCCATTATCGTTGAAAAAGTAGCCAAAGGATAACAAAATAAAATAAAAAATTTGACGACTAGCTATAGTCCATACGACCATCTAGTGTTGAAAATAATCAAAGACCATGGAAGTTGGTATGCAAGCACAAATAGAGAAATTAGAAGCCAAATTAAAGCGTTATCGAAGAGACAATGAAGAATTATAAAACATGAATATGAAATCAGAAATGTTGATTAAATTACATAAGATGCAAAAAGAGCGCAAGGAACAAAAAATTTCCAACCAGAAAAATCATACAGAAAATTTGTATGCCCAAATTGAGAAATTAAAAGATGAAAATGAGTTTGATCATAAACAAAAAAAATCAAGATATAAAGAAAGAAATAAGGGATTACGAAGCAGAAACAATACGCTTGCACAAAATCGTCAACGACAAAGATGAAGAACTGACACACATACGACAGAAATTAGAATATCAAGAATCAGTGGTCGACCAGTATCGACAACAGATAAAAGTTCTTCAACAACAAAATAGTGACTCTAAAAAGGAACACAAGTTGGAGATCGCAAAGAGTAATAAAACAATATCCAACAATTTTGAAGAAATTTTTAGATTAAGAAATCATAACAAAACCCTGATTACAAAAATCAAAAAATTAAAAAATAGTAGCGAGAGGGAACACTCCGGTAAAAACCTCGAAAGAAAAATACGAGAAACGCAAGAAGAAAACAAGTATCTAAATAATCATAATCAGGAACTACAAAACCACATCAAGGGGTTAGAAATTGAAAAAAAGTTGCAAGATGAAAGAATCGCAAAGATTCAGAATGATAACAATCTACAGGAGAACCAGAAAGCACAAATCTCGAAAAAAGCATCCAAAAATAAAATCGAGGAAGTGAAGCAATCCTCGTCGCAGACCAAAAGAAAGAAGAACAAACAAAACCTACACCTTACAGATATCCTAATTATAATCGTCATTTTGACCAACGACAGGGTCAAAATGAATATTCACAGAAGACTTATGGGGACATGCGAAAATATCAACATACTAAGCAACAATTGAGATGAATCGTCCCACAAAAAGATCTTAGAGCTCCAATAAAAATAGATCTTGGATGGACCACAACAGATGCGATACGACAATTCTCCCAGGGAATTCATAACTCGCATTGGCTCATTTCCTCAAATGTCGCAAATACAAAGAAATCCCGAGACGACAGATTAAAGTAAATCAGATATTAAAGTCAATACATCTTTGAGGACAAAGATTCCCTTAAAGGGAAGGCAATGTAACGAACGTAAAATAAATATAATAATTAAATAATTAATAATAATCATAATTAATTATACTTAACATGAAAGGACATGACCTTTCACTCACAATCTCCAAGCCTTATTTAATAGGCGGGTCATCAACCATTGTAATCATCCTTTGAGTCTATCATATATCTCATATCATATCATCAATTTATCATGGCATATTTGATTTATCACGTCTTTTGGTGAATTATTTGTATGAGTGAATAAATATTCGCTTCATCATGTTATAAATACGTTGGCGCAGCATTACCATCAATTGTTGATTACATAAACCAAATGTGGTTAAGAGCGTGCAAGCACAGTAACAAACAAAACAAAGAGAAATTAAAGAGTTTATCCAAGTGTATGAATTTGGCACCTATAATCTAATGCCACAGGTCCTTCGACATGTTTTACGTCTATTTTGGACGAAAAATCCCTCCCAATTTCGGTCATTGGCCTGTACAAACAAAATTCAGGAGTGTAAATGAAGCCCTTAGAAATTGATGAAGAAATAGAACAGATTTCCTTAAGAACGTTTGGAATTGACTTACTTTTTCTACAAAGAGTGAGGGAAAGCCTCTTCAAATAGAATGTCATTTTTAAATCCCTAATCCTTCTCATGCAATACTCCAAAATTTTATAAAAATTTAAAACTTTTCCTATGACATTAAATGTTTACAATCTATGCTTAAGAGGGACATTCAACTATTAACAATTAACAACATTAAGGTCTAAAATAATTCCTTTGTTAATTTTTGTATCTGTATACTTAAGTTTTTTGCTTCTATAATTCAGTATTAAAGGTTGATTTATCAGGTGATGATCTAAAGTAACATGAGCTGAAAACATCTGTTTGTTTATTAGGTACTAAAGTTTATTTTATTGTTTGTAATATGAAGGAAATATAGTTCATGACTAAGGCTTACTTAGCTTTTTAGCTAATGCAGTGAAGTGATGCTTCTTTTACAGGTCTTTTTACAGGTAAGACGTTTTGTAACCAATTTCAATATCGAGATTAAATATTTCAACTAGCATAAATAAAATGCCAGAATAAATGTTTAATTTATAGTTTTGGGGAAAAGGAAGGTATCGTTGAATCTGTGTATTTACTTTTATTTATTTATTCAAAAGCATAGTACTTGGAAACTCAAGCATAACAAAGAAATATATGTTTTCTACTTATCTTTGACTATAATCTATACGTCATACTTTTATCCAATTCTTGTTATATTAAGTCCTACATACAACTCTTATGGATGGATAAATGTTGCAACCTAGCTCCTTGCATTATGAAAATATTTATTACTGAGGTAACTTGTATGTTTTTATTTCAATGTTAAATTAAATGCCTCATCGACAATTACACCTTGTTCTAGAATATTGTCATCGAGTATATAAGAATTATCATTTATATCAACGACACTAACAAGTTTCAACAGAGTATAATTTCCTTAATTTCCTATGTAATTATCAAATGCGAGACAAAAGTAAAAACATTCTATCAATATATATATATATATAGTATTATTGCTATGCTTTTATAGGTTGAAGAGTTCATTACTAAATGAACCTAACTAACCTAAACTTTTGCATGTTTTTAAATCTCATTAAGAGATATTATATAATAATTATTTTTATCATATTTACACAATTTTAAACTATAAAAACCTTACCCAAGAACTATGCTAAGCATTTCTATACTTGAAGTATTATGCTTTAAAGTTTTCTTTAACCAAGGTCCTAGTATGGGATTACGATTTTCCTTCTTGCATAACCCTAGCTCATAAAAGGATGTTTGTATAAGTTTTCAATACTAACATGGTTATATGAAATCCTTTGCAGGTTTCATTCTACACTCCCGAACTAAAGAACAAAACCCATAAAATCGAGCTGAAGGTGGAGTCCACGTGGTTGGTTGATAGTGGTTAGGGTTTTGACCTTGGAACTTTACTATATATGTCTCCAAAACCCTAAAATTCTGCGATTAACCTAACTTTTTAATGCTGTGGAGAGGGAGCCTTAGGCTTACGCCCTCATGGATTCACCATTGTTTTACTACTGCATGTAAGGGTCTTTGTCTCTATGGCTCACCTCTACGCGTGAGGGCCTTTGTTGCCACTTCTTTGCCACTACAAGAGCTTGCCTTCGTGCCTTTGTTCCCTTGTGAACTCTGTCTGAATTAGCAGTGTGCTTTTCAGTTTTGGTTTCATCCTGGTTTTTTATTGATGGCTTAACCATATCGTCGAGTGTGGGATTACATGTCTCTCCTACCCAGTTGCTAGTGTAAAATGGTTTTTGTGTGGTTGAAAATGTTGTGTATTCAAGCTATTGCGCGACTCATGCTAAAAATTCTCCAGATAAACTCATCGTTTTGTTACTTGTTTTTTCCATAAGTGTATATGCTAGTTCTTTTTTTATATATATAAAGAAAGTGTATCCATTCTTCAATGGGTGTGTAGGTCAGTTTACAAGAAGAGTTTCCAGACTGGGAGATAGAAGACTTCGGTGAAGAGTGGTCTCCACGCTCCTTCACAAACTGGGTAAGCCTCGGTCCTTGCCTGAGGTTTTCTCTGTGATGGTGTGAGGGTTCATGGGTGATACTATTTCAATTGGTTTGAATATTGCTTAGCCGTGGCTACGATGTAGTCTGTTTTTTTTGGAGGGTCGTATGGCCGTGACTTAATGAAATTATTATGAAGCCTTCTCAGTTGTAACTTGATTTATAGGAATTATATTTTGGATAGGCTTGAAGCCGTGACTTTTGTGGGATTTTAATTATGTTTTAGTTAGGGTTTAGAAACCATTTACATTCTGATTAATCTCTAAAGCATACTATGTTAGATATCATGTATCGGTAATGAACTATGGTTTAAATAAATCGATGGCAAACTGTGGGGTTTCTTGTATTGGATTAAATTTCAATTTTGTTTAAGTTTGACTTAATAGAAATATTTTACTGTTAAAATAATTTTGTTGATGAATGGATGGTTTAAAAAAATTTAGAAGAGGTTTTATTACTGTTTAAGTCTATACTTTTCGATTTTATTTAGAAAGAGGAAAATGTTCAGGATAGTAGTTTTTAAATGAAATTTGAGTTCTTCTCTGTCAATAACAGAATTGTTTTAGGAAATAAATAAAAAGAAGGGTTTGTTAATTCAACCCAAGTTTTACTGTGTAAATTGGATTGAGAAATTTTTAATATGTCTTTTCTTAAATTGTCTTAGTTTATAATTGATAAACAGTGATAAACAGTTTTAATACTGTTTCTGTGAAATTTGATTTTAATCCTATGCTTTTATAATATGAATATTCTAATTAAAAAAAATAAAGGGATTAAAGTAAGATAAGAAGGGTAAAAACTATAAAAGCCCTAATCTGAGAAAAGAAGGTAAAAGAATGTTAGTTGAAAGTTCTCCGTAGATTTAGGGTTTGTAATTGTATTTTATTTAAAAACCCTACATTATTATTGATTAACATAATGTGTTTATTACTTAATGTTTATTTACAATATAAATGAAAATTGCTTAGATGTTAAGGCTAAATCCTTAAGTAATTACTATACTTCACTTTTACTGTTTATTTGCTATTCCTCCTTATGCTATTTTTTGTTTCTATAATATTTAATAACTATATATATTTATAATGTATTAAATTTATAACTAATAATTATTACTGTGTTAAAGAAGCACCCTTACACAGACTGTGTATTGGTTTTAAAAGATTTTTTTTCTTAAAGATAGTTTTGTTTATGTTTAAAGTAAAAGTATCCTAACTAGGGAAACTTCTGAAATAGAGAATCTTTCTTCTGATTAATCCTATAAAAATCTGTAGAAAGTAAATAAATAAAATACTGCATACTTCATTTGATTTATCCATCAGAATTTAATCGAACCTACTGTACTAGAGTACTACCTTCTTGAAGGTGTGGAAAAATATAGTTAGGTATTTTACCAATAATTAAATTTTAAATTACCCTAATCATTCATTCAGAATTCATCTATCTTTCCATAGTAAAAGAGTTCCTTCAATTCCTTCTGAAATAGAGAATCTTTCTTCTGATTAATCCTATTATTTCCTAAATTCCTCCTTCTTGTTCCTCAGTATGCATAGAGAAATTAGAAAGATCGTGTAGAACCTGGAAATGTAGCAAAGGAAACAACAAATTCAGGAGCCTGTTCCTCCCAACCAACTCATGAAGATAGCTGAACTGCAAATCTTAGGACCCCCAAGCCTGTCTATTGGTCCACCTGCTTGAAAGCACTAGGTGAGAGAACTGGACTAGAAACCTCTGTAACTCTAGTGAGTAATCAGCAGTAATATGTTCTTCTTGTAGCAGTATGAACTCAGCTTAAATCAGCTGCACTAGTTCAGAACTTCAGCACTTTTCACTCAAAAAACTTTGACTAGTCCCCTCCATCAAATTTCTTGTGCACTAAATTCGCTCAGAATTTTCACAAGTAAAGAATGAGTAGCCTCAGCTAAATTCAATGGGAAATTTTATTAGCATGCCTAGGTCTTTTGGGTCAGTTTTCACTTAATGAGCCACCTTCCCTCGTTTCGCTTTCTTGGGGAACATGACCACAAAAATAGGGAAGTTGCCTCCTGCAACAGCTAGAAGTAGTTTGAGGATGCTACCAAGCGTCAATCTGCTCTCAACCTAGCCTATTACACCAAGTGGCTAGTAAAACACTCATTTAACAGCCTCCTCAAGCTGTTGTCCCATCTTTCATTTATTAATTAATAAAATATTCAGCAATTTCATGCGATTATCCTTGACCCCACTTAGTCATTAATTACTAACTTTATAATAAAATTATAACATAATGTCTCTTAAAACATAAAATGTTTTTGCAATTTGGGGTATTTGACATACACACCCCCTTAAATATAACATCGTCCTCGATGTTATTTTATTCTTTGTCCTCATAATTTCCTTGGAAAAGAATTGGATATGCAGCCCACATATGACTCTCCAATTCCTAGGTGGCTTCTTCTGGAATAAGGTGCTTCCATTGCACTTTCACCTGCCCAATGGTGCGATTCTGAAGCAAGATCTCCCTCTTTCCGAGGATACAATCCAGTTCCATAAGGAAATCTCCTTCGGATTCCACCTACACATCATTCCAATTTATAACATGAGGAGCATCATGTACATATTTTTTTAATAAAAAGATATTAAAAACATTATGAACCTTCAAATTTGGCGGTAAAGCTAGTTGATATGCCAACTGTCCCATTTTGGATAGCATTTCAAAAGTCCTACAATATCGAGGTGCCAACTTAGCACAACTTCCTAATTTCAAAGAACTCTTTTTAGGCCTTACCTTTATAAATACATGTTCACCCACCTAGAACTCTTTCTGAGTTCGTTTAATATCTACTTGACTTTTCTATCTGTCTTACACAACTTTGAAGTTACCTTGCACCTATTTTACAATTAACTCCATCTCCTTCAGTAGTTCAGGTCCTAGTACTAACCTGTCAACTAGGTTATTCCATGAGATGGGAGTATTGCACTTTCTGCCATACAAAATTTCAAATGGGTTGTATCTTGTTGAAGCTTGGTAGTGATTGTTGTAAGCAATATCTATCAAGTGCGAGTAATCTTTCCATTTACCTGGCTGTTCCTTAACATACATTCTGAGCATATCTTCCAACACATGATTCACCCTTTCAGTCTGTCCATCCGTTTGGGGATGAAAAGAGGTACTGAAATTTAAAGTGGTATTCAGGCCTTTAAATAAAGACTTCCATAAATTACTCGTAAACTTAGGGTCTTTGTCTGAAATTATAACTTTCGGTATCCCATGTAAACGAAATAATTGTTTCATGAATATATTAACAATATTAGCATCCTTGTAGGTGGTCTTTACAGGTATAAAATGAGCTTCTTTACTAAGGTTATCAACGACTACCATTATCGAGTCATTCAGATTCTGATTTCTAGGTAGACCTGTAATAAAATCAAGACTGATTATTTCCCATTTCCAGATAGGGATGGGTAATGGCTGTGGTAAACCGGATATATGTTGGTCTCCATTCTTAACTTGTTGACATTCAAAACACTGGGCAATGTATTCTGCCATTTCATTTTTTATGTTTGGCCAAAAATAATCCTTCCATAACATGGTTATAGTCTTTTGATAACCAGGATGTTCTAAGTAAGGAATCTTATGAATTTCATTTAAAATCAGTAGCTTAATTTTAGGTACATTAGGTATATACAACTTGTTTTTATATAGTATTAATCCTTTTTCATTTAGACTATACCCTGTACTTAAAATTTCAGTTAAATTTTCTGTTACTTTTGCTTGTAATTTATGATAATTTTCATCCATTATTACTCCTTCACTACTACATTTCGATCCAAAATCCGACGGTTACTTCCGACGGCGCGTGGATTTCTCTTTTTAAACCTACCAAAAATCACAAAGTTAATTTTTTTTTTGTAAATGTAACCACCAGCGTCGCTTAAGCGACGGATATTCTCATAACCGTCGGTTAAGCAACGGATATTCCCATAACCGTCGCATATCCGACGCTTAGGCTAAATACTTTACATCCAAGCACAATACTTTTTATCAAAGCATAGCGGTTTTTTCTTTAAGGAAAAGATCTGATTTTAAGTAACCGTCGCATATCCGATGCTTAGTTTTAAATTGAAAATCGTATCCGTATTATTGCCGCGCTTTCCACTTCACTTGCAAATGCTAAAGATCTTTGAGAGTGCATTGGTGCTACTGCACATGGGATTTTCAATTTTCCACCTGGTGTGCGTCCTGTACCAATTGAGATCCACATTCAAGGGATTGATATAGCCAACTTCGAGGCTCGAATGCAGGCAATGAACAAGCCCTATACTTCGACATGATTTAGATTGAAGAGGGGCTTTGCAACACACCGCGGGTCAGAGCTCTGCCTATTATTCTTCTTTCTTGTTGAGGAGGGTGCAGACAGACATCTCTCGTGGGTTTCTTCTCACCATTAGGTCTCAGGAAGAGGAAGGAGAGCAATATCAGATCGGTCGGGTTTTCAAGTCCTTCAGAGAGATGGCAGGGGAGAAGCCCAAGACAGGCAACGTGTGGAATACAGTGAAGCCATTTGTCAATGGAGGAGCCTCTGGTATGCTCGCGACGTGTGTCATTCAGCCCGTGGACATGATCAAGGTGTTTGCTTTATGTCTTCCTGTTATGCTCAAATTTTTGGTATTTTTTTTTCTCGCTTATTTTCAAATCTGTTGGGGGAGGAGATCGAACCTTCACCCCAAGCTTCACTTTTGTATTTTTGGAAGTTCTCAGATCCAGCTCAATATAAGATGGATACATAATTTTATGCGCGTCCATTGAAAAAAATGATCTTCTTGTTTTGTATTATTACATCCTCAGGCTTGTTTAAGGCCCAAATAACTGAAATGGAACATAATCTGATGAATCACTAAGTTGCAACGTCATTTTGTTTTGGGATAGAAAGGCTGACCCGAGTTGGGCCAATTGTTGCAGGTGCGCATTCAGTTGGGTCAAGGTTCGGGCTATGACGTGGAAAAGAACATGCTCAGGGATGAGGGTTTTGGTGCTTTCTACCTCTGTTAGCCTGCCCTTCTGCTGCTTGCTTTTCAAATATACTAGTGCCAAAGCACCTGCAATCTGTGTTCTGTTTTAAATGAATAAATATTCGAAAGCATTCTGATTAGATAAGAATGCAACATTACCAGAAATGGATATGGTGCTTACACTCGATGCTCAGTCCGAAGTCGACTAATATTTTTTAGCTTGGGTACAGGTATTGTAGCAGCTTCAGGTGGTGCAGCCACTAAAGCCTTCGATATTGTCAATGCATCTGCACCTTCTGAACATTGGATGCTGTTGTCATACAGATTATATTGTGCTTCCCAATCATCATAATTCAAATTGATAGTGGGTATTTCGTCATCCTATATAGCAGGTGATTCAAGAACTGGAATTTCTGAGCTGTATACATACTCATGTTCTGGTTTTGTGGGCTCTTCAATTATTGGTTCATAGTTTTGTAACTGAAAATTTGATGCTAAAAACTCCTGCAAAATTCTGGAATCTGGTGTCATCTGTTTCTCTTGATTGGGTTCCAGAGCTAACATGTTGCTTAGGAGATCTAAATTTTGTTGATATGGCAGATTCAATCCATAATTTGGTGGGAGAGCCAATGGATCCAAGTTTTGTTTAGAAGGCAGATTCAATGGAGAAATTTGCTATGATGAAAATTCATCACGTGGAGCTGGAAGGGCAGGCTTTGCACTGCAGGGAGACACTAAAAGAAATTCAGTATTTGAAGCAACTGAATTATATTTCAAACCTGAACTCCACTGCTTTGATACGATAACAGGAAATTCAATATTTGAAGCATTTGAGTGCTGAACTTTACCTTATGTTGTAGTTGAATGCATTGTTGTAGGAATGGCCAATTACTGTTAAGCTTATTGTATTTTCTATTAACCTTATGACTGTTAGTTTATCACGATAAAGAGCAAAACCAGATCATAGAGATGTCATAAACATCGACAAGTTGTATTACTAGGATA
>LPNX010889285.1:0-85466 GCA_001517045.1 Pseudotsuga menziesii | reverse complement strand
CCATTAGTTTATGAAACTGTTACCAACATATGGAAAGCAAATGTAGTCGTAGGGTCAAGATTGATCCAACAAAGTGATTTACTAGTAAAAGTAAAACTCTATATCTATTGTACTAAAAGTCTTGAGAGTAATCTGAAAAGGATAGATCTGGTGTGCGAAGTTTAGGACTAACTGCTAGACAACCATGGGGCACAACAGAGAGTCATTTTCAATTAGTGCACATGTGATGCCATCAACGTGATAAGATCAACTACCACATCCCTTCGCAATTAATGCATTGAAACAACATTACTTTGAAGTTGTGAGTGAGTGTATTTGTGCACATTGATCTCCAGTGAAACTTGGTGTGCACGAGAGAAGGCAAGAAAGATAGGGAGGGCACGGAATAAGCATTGTGAGCTCTGCAATGTGGCAAGTCCGGTCCAAAAAAACCAGTTGGACATCCAAAGCGGCTAGTAGTAAAGGCAATCTGTCATACCATTAATACCATTGATGATTATAAATGGTACAGGGAAATCAGAAAGAATAAGAAATTAGCAACAAAAAAAAATTCATTTTTTTAAAAAAAATTTCACCAAGCATCGCTTAAGCGACGGTTTTAAATGTCGCATTTCTGACGCATATTATAGATAACCGTCGCTTATCCGATGGTGAGATCTGTCGCTTTTTCGACGCGTCTTTTAATATCCATCGCTGATCCGACGGTTCCTTGTGTCGCTTTTCCGACACCTATTCTCAATATCCGTCGCATATCCGACGGTACTTCTGTCGCTTAACCGACGACAGGGAGGTTATTGTCTTAAAAAAATTTCACTACCGTCGAAGATATGCCGTCGCTTATCCAACGCTTTAAATTTAACCGACGGTTACTTAGGTGTCGCTTAACCGACGGTTATTTAGGTGTCGGAAAACCGACGACAAGTTTCCGACGCTTAAAAAAAAATCAAGTGTCGTACATGCGACAGGAAAGTGTCAAAAATCCGACATGAAGGCCATCGTATTTTTGGTCAAAATGTAGTAGTGCGTCCTCTAATTGTTCTTCTAAATCTGTTTTATAAGTGTTGATTACTGCTACAAAATTTAGTCTTGCATTTCTACTTAAAGCATCTACAACCTTATTTTCTTTTCCCTTAATATGTTGGATTTCGAAATTGTAATCGCTAAGGAAAGCTAACCACCTAGATTGCCTTGCGTTTAAGTTAGGTTGATCCAACAAATATTATAATCCTTTATTATTTGTCATTAACATAAATTTTCTTCCTACTAAGTGATGGCGCCAAATCTTCAAAGCATGTGTGACGGAAGCCAACTCTAAATCGTAGGTTGTGTAGTTTTTCTCATGAATTTTAAGCTTCCTAGACTCATATGCAATTACATGTCCTTCTTGAGTTAAGACCCCACCTATACCATCGTTGCATGTGTCAGTGGATACCAAAAAGTCTTTATTAGGATCAACAATTCTTAAGATTGGTGTAGTACGTTAGTAATGTTTTTAACTTTTTAAAATTTTCTTCACACTTTTGATCCCACTCAAATTTCTTCCCTTTCTTCTATAAATAAGTTATGGGATTTGCGATTATTGAGAACCCCTCAATGAATCTTCGATAGTAACCTATAATCCCCATGAATGGCCGCACGTCAGTCACATCCTTTGGGACTGGCCATTCTTCAATTTCTTTTATCTTTTCTCGATCAAATGAGATCCCTTATTTAGTTACTACATGGCCCAATGACTATATTTTATCCTTAAAGAAATCACACTTACGAAATTTAGCATAAAGCTGATGTTCTCTCAGTTCTTGTAATAAAATTCTTAAGTGCTCCTCGTGTTCTTCTTTAGACTTAGAATAAATTAGAATGTCATTAATGAATACCACTACGAATTTATCAAAGTACTTATGCAATACATTATTCATTAAGCACATGAAGACAACCGAGGCATTAGTAAGTCCAAATGGCATAACAACAAACTCATAGTGACCATATCTGGTCCTAAAAGCTGTTTTAAAAATGTCTTCATCTTTGATTCAGACCTGGTGATAACCAGATCGTAAATCAATCTTTGAAAATACAGTTTCTCCATGCAGCTAATCAAACATATCATCTATGCGGGGCAATGGGTATCTATTCTTAATGGTCATTTTATTTAGTTGACGGTAGTTAATGCATAAGCGTAGAGTACCGTCCTTCTTTTTAATGAAAATAACAGGTGCTCCCCAAGGAGACACGTTGCGTCTTATATAATTTTTTATCAATAAGTTCCTTTAACTGTGATTTTAATTCATTTAGTTCCAATATATTCATCCGATAAGGGGCCTTTGAGCTGGGCACTGCACCAGCTACCAACTCAATAGTGAAGTGTAACTCCCTTTCCGGAGGCAGTCCCAGGATTTCTTCCAGAAATACATTTGAATACACCCTTAGGATTGGAAAATCTTCCAGTTTTATTTTATCTTCACTATTAATATATTGTTCGTTAATTTTAGTTACAACAAAGGCTTTACAACCCTTCTAAATATCTCTCTTTAATTACAAAGCAAAGATTTGTCTGATAGTTGTTTTCCTAGAGATTCCTGTTACGGTTGTTGTTTCTCCTTCATTATTTATGCAAGTAAAAGTTTTATCGAAACAATTTAGAACTACTCTATGCTGTTCTAACCAGTCCGTACCAATTAACATGACATAAGAGCCTAAAGGAAGTATATTTAGCTTCATAGAGGTTTCAAACTAATCCATACTTACAATGCAATCTTTTACAAAACTAATAACTTTTCTTTTCGCTCCAGTAGCTAGTTGAGCTAACCATGAATTTACAAACTTTTCTACTGATAACTTGCATTTTTCTACTCAATCAGGAGAAATATAACTCAGGATAGCCCCTGGGTCAATTAAGATAGAAATGGGTGTTTGATTCAGCTTACCTTTTACTTCCACCGTGGAAGTTTGATAATCTGCCTGACTGTTTTCCAGTGCCGCGTTCATCGTGGACATTGTCCTTGCTAAGTCACCAACAATCATCTCCTCCTACACCGTATGTATGTTGTTGACAGTCTTCTTTTTGTTAGGGAAGACTGATGCATAATGAGGTCCATTACACTCTCAACACTTTACTGGCTCTTTACGTTCATTATTCTTAATGTAATTGCTGTGACTATTAGCAAGTTATTTATTTCTAGGGCCATTAGGGCTTAACTGTGAATTACCTTTATTTCCTTGGAATTTCTTATTAGGAAAATTATGTGTGTTATTCTTCCTAAAATTGAGGTTAGGTACAAAACCATTCTTCTTCTGTTCAAAATTATTAGACCTATTAGCCTTCCAATTTGACATGCTTTCCTTTTTGCGGTTCTTCTCATAGCAAAAAACTGCCTTTCGCATAGCCTCCTCAAGGGTTTTTGGATTATCGTATTCAATTCTGTCTTTAATGTGAAAAGGTAAACAAATTAGAAACCACTACACCTTAGGCTTCTCATCCACAATGTAAGGCATGTAGCGTAGTAAACTTAACAATTTACTGTTTAATTCTTTCATGTTCATAGTTCCCAACTTAAGTTCATAGAATTCCTTAGCTCGCTCTTCATAGTATTGTTCTGACAAAAACTTCTTTTTAAAGTATTTCTTAAAGGTACTCCAGTTAATGTTCTTTTCCCTAATACCTTTTACTCATTTTAAATCCTGCCACCAGATATCTGCCTTCCTAGTTAAGTTGTAATTGTCCATCCTTGCTTTTAGTTGGTTGGAGTATTATAGATCTAGAAATACTTCTTCATTCCAGACAGCCATGATTCAACTTCTTCTCCTTTCTCAATTTCACCGTTAAAAGTGGGTGGTTTTATCTTCTTAAATTCTCCTAAAATTTATTCATAAGGCTTAAATTTTATTTTTCTTGAATGGTAATTATCTTCACTGCTATCACTAGTGTACTGACGATTCTTCCTGTGTGAATCACCATAAATTTTAGAGGACAAGCTACTTTCAAATTTAGACTATTTGGACTTTTTAATTTTGTGTTGGTAGGACATATCTTTAGATCCCGTCTATTTATCTTTTTCTTCACTCTGAAATTTTTCCATCAATATCTAGTTCAACTCCTCTTGAGCTCTTAGAATTCCTTCATTTTCTTTTTTAATTGTTTCCATATCAGTTCTTAATTTTTTAACAGTTTGTAATAATTATGAAGAATTGTTAGTTATTTCTTCCTGAACTAGTTCTCTTTTAGAATTACTGTGTTCATTAAATGGGGACTCTTCATCTGCATACTCCTCAAGTCTTTCCATACCTGGAGTTCTAACTCAGAAAACTTTTCTGGTAATAACATTTCAAAAAAGAAAACTAATAATCAAGATGCATGTATTTAATCTACTATTTGTCTATGTACGTTAAGTCGCATTCAGGCCTAGTGTCTGAATGTGGGCTCTGATACCACTTGTAATACTCCAAAATTTCATAATAAAAAAAACCAATTCCTATGACATTAAATGTTTACAATCATTTCTTAAGAGGGACATTCAACTGTTAACAATTAACAACATTGAGGTCTAAAATAATTCCTTTGTTAATTTATGTATCTGTATACTTAAATTATTTGCTTCTATAATTCAGTATTAAAGGTTGATTTATCAGGTGATGATCTGAAGTAACATGAGTTGAAAACATCTGTTTGTTTACTAGGTACTAAAGTTTATTTTACTGTTTGTAATATGAAGGAACTTCAGTTCATGATCGAGGCTTACTTAGCTTTTTAGCTAATGCAGTGAAGTGATGCTTCTTTTACAGGTCTTTTTATAGGTAAGAGGTTTTGCAACCAGTTTCAAGATCAAGACTAAAATATTTCAACTAGCATAAATAAAATGCTAGTATAATTGTTTAATTTACAGCTTTGGGGCAAAGGAAGGTATCATCAAATATGTGTAGTTACTTTTATTTATTTACTCAAAAGTGTAGTACTTGGAAACTCAAGCATAACATAGAAATATGTGTTTCTACTTATCTTTGACTATAACCTATACGTCATACTTTTATCAAATTCTTGTTATATTAAGTCCTACACACAATTCTTATGGACGGATAAATGTTTCAACCTAGCTCCTTTCATTATGAAATTATTTATTACTGAGATAACTTGTATGTTTTAATATCAATGTTAAATTAAATGCCTCATCGGCAATTACACCCTGGTCTAGAATATTGTCATCGAGTATATAAGAATTATCATTTATATCAACGACACTAATGAGTTTCAACAGAGTATAATTTCCTTAATTGCCTATGTAATTATCAAATGCGAGACAAAAGTAAAAACATTATATCGTTATATATATAGTATTACTGCTCTATTTTTAGAGGTTGAAGAGTTCATTACTAAATGAATCTAACTAACCTAAACTTTTGCATGTTTTTGAATCTCATTAAGAGATATTATATAGTCATTACTTTTATCCTATTTACGCAATTTTTAACTATAAAAACCTTACCCAGGAACTATGTTAAGCATTTCTATACTTATATAATGCTTTAAAGTTTTCTTTAACCAAGGTCATAGTATGGGATTACTATTTTCCTTCTTTCATAACCCTAGCTCATAAAAGGGTGTTTGTATAAGTTTTCAATACTAACATGGTTATATGAAATCCTTTGCAGGTTTCATTCCACACTCCCGAACTATAGAACAAAACCCATAAAATTGAACTGAAGGTGGAGTCCACGTGGTGTTTGATAGTGTTTAGGGTTTTGACTTTGGAACTTTACTATATATGTCTCCAAAACCCTAAAATTCCATGATTAACCTATCTTTTTACTGCTGTGGAGAGGGAGGCATAGGCTTATGGCCTCATGGCTTCACCATTGTTTTATTGCTGCATGTAAGGGCCTTTTTCGCCATGACTTACCTCTGTGCGTGAGGGCCTTTGTTGCCACTTCTTTGCCTCTACGAGAGCTTCCCTTCATGCCTTTGTTCACTTGTGAACTTTGTCTAAATTAGCAGTGTGCTTTTAAGTTTTGGTTTCATCGTGGTTTTTGGTTGATGGCTTAACCATATCATCGAGTGTGGGCTTACCTGTCTCTCCTGCCCAGTTGCTAGTGTAAAATGGTTTTTACTTGGTTGAAAATGTTGTGTATTCAAGCTATTGCGTGGCTGGTGGTAAAACTTCTCGACGTAAACTCAACGTTTCCTTACTTGTTTTTTTCCATAAGTGCATATGCTAGTACTTTTTTTATATATACAAAAAGCTTATCCATTCTTCAATGGGTGTGCAGGTCAGTTTACAAGAAGAGTTTCCAGACTGTGAGCTAGAAGACTCCGGCAAAGAGGGATCTCCACGCTCCTTCAGAAACTGGGTAAGCCTCGGTCTTTGCCTAATGTTTCCTCCGCGATTGTGTGAGGGTTCATGGGTGATACTGTTTCACTTGGTTTGAATACTACTTGGCCTTGGCTACAATGTAGTCTGTTTGTTTGGGAGGGCCGTATGGCCATGACTTGATGAAGTTCTTATGAAGCCTTCTTGTCTGTAACTTGATTTACAGGATTTATATTTTGGATAAGCTTGAAGCTGTAACTTTTGTGGGATTTTAATTATGCTTTAGTTAGGGTTTAGAAACCATTTACATTCGCATTAAGCTCAAAATCTTACTGTGTTAGATATCATATAATCAGTAATGAACTGTGGTTTAAAGAAATCGATGGCAGACTGTGGGGTTTCCTATATTTGATTAAATTTCAATTTTGTTTAAGTTTGACTTAATAGAAATATTTTAATGTTAAAATACTTGTTTTGATGAATGGATGGTTTAAAAAAATTTAGAAGAGGTTTTATTACAGTTTAAGTCCATACTTTTCTATTTTATTTAGAAAGAGGAAAATGTTCACGATATTGGTTTTTAAATGAAGTCTGAGTTCTTCTCTGTCAATAACAGAATTGTTTCAGGAAATAAAACAAAAGAAGGGTTTGTTAATTCAACCTGAGTTTTACTGTGTAAATTGGATTGAGAAATTTTTAAGATGTATTTTCTTAAATTGTCTTAGTTTATAATTGATAAACAATTTTAATACTGTTTCTATGAAATTTGATTTTAATCCTATGCTTTTATAATATGAATATTATAATTAAAAATAAATAAAGGGATTAAAGTAAGATAAGAAGGGTAAAAACTATAAAAGATCTAATATGAGAAAAGAAGGTAAAAGAATGCTAGCTGACAGTTCTCCTTAGATTTAGGGTTTGTAATTGTATTTTATTTAAAAACACTGCATTATTATTGATTAACATAATGTGTTTATTACTTGATGTTTATTTACAATATAAATGAAAATTGCCTAGATGTTAAGGCTAAATCTTTAAGTAATTACTATACTTCATTTTTACTGTTTATTAGTTATTCTTGCTTATGTTATTCCTATAATATTTAATAACTATGTATATTTATAATGTATTAAATTTATAATTAATTATTATTATTGTGTTAAAGAAGCACCCTTACACAGAGTGTGTACTGGTTTTAAAAGATTTTTTTCTTGAAGATAGTTTTGTTTATGTTTAAATTAAAAGTATCCTAACTAGGGAAACTTCTAAAATAGAGAATCTTTCTTCTAATTAATGCTATAAAAATATGTAGAAAGTAAATAAACAAAATCCTGCATACTTCATTTGATTTATCCATCAGAATTTAATCTAACCTATTGTACTAGAGTGCTACCTTCTTGAAGGTATGGAAAAATACAGTTAGGTATTTTACCAATCAATAAATTTGAAATTACCCTAATCATTCATTCAGAATTCATCTATCTTTCCACAGTAAAGGACTCTCCTTCAATTAATTCTAAAAACAAATGAAGTAGACACATAACCATATTATTTCCTATATTCATTCCGTCTTGTTCCTAAGTATGCATAGAGAAAATAGAAAGATCATGTAGATCCTGGAATTGTAGCAGAGGAAACAACAACTTAAGGAGCCTGTTCCTCCCAACCAGATCCTGAAAATAACTGAACTGCAAATCTTAGGACCCTCGAGCCTGTCTACTGGTCCACCTGGTTGAAAGCATTGGGTGAGAGAACTGGTTTAGAAACCTCTGAAACTCTACTGAGTAATCAACAGTAATCCGTTCTAGTTGTAGCAGTATGAACTTAGCTTAAATCGACTGCACTAGTTCAGAAGTTCAGCACTTTTCACTTAAAAAACTTCTGCTAGTCCCCTCCATCGAATTTCTTGTGCACTAAATTCACTCAAAATTTTCATAAGTAAAGAATGAGCAGCCTTAGCTGAATTTAATGAAAATTTTTATTAGAATGCCTAGGTCTTTTGGGTCAGTTTTCACTTAATAAGCCACCTGCTCTTGTTCCACTTTCTTGGGGAACATGACCACACAAATAGGGAAGTTGCCTCCTGCAACAGCTAGAAGTAGTTTGAGGATGCTGCCAAGTGTCAATATGCTTTCAACCCAGCCTATTCCACCAAGTGGCCAATAAAACACTCATTTAACATCCTCCTTAAGCTGTTGTCTCATCTTTCATTTATTAATTAATAAAATATTTAGCAATTACATGCAATTATCCTTGACCCCACTTGGTCATTAATTACTAACTTTATAATAAAATTATAACATAATGTCTCCTAAAAGATAAAATGTTTTTGCAATTTGGGGTATGTGACACTTCACCACATGGATGTTAAACAATAGGGCCAGCGTGTGCTTTTAGCTGTAGAATTAGAATTGTGGATTTCAAATCAAAGCAGAGTGTGTGTTCATGCTTCTTCTGTTATTTCATCATCGGATAAAACTCCTTGGATGGTATTTAATTGTATTCATGTGTCTTTTGATGTATCAGTGTCCATGAACTATAGCCTATGAAACTATAAGAGATAAACATATATTATGTAGACAAAATAATCAATTTAATTTTCTTTCCACTTTTGTAGTTCCTACCACATTAGTTATATTTCTCTAGAGAGTAACTATGTTGGGATTAGGCTCTAAACTACACTACAATTCCTAAAACAGTTCCTCACTTAAACAAAACCAATGTTATGAGAACCATACCAGTAACCGGACCTTTAAATATTGAAATCCGTCAGAACTGGACTAGAATGGGAAAAAGTTGGAAAAAAAAAGTCAACTAAAAAGTAAGTGATGTATTAAAATTTTGAAAAAATACATATATGCAACCCAAACCATTAGACACAAATATGTAAAGTTATCTCATGTATCAAAGGTTCTTATAACCAAAATAGCACATACTGTAATCTATATATGAACCAAAACACATAAAAAAGGAGGTTCTACACGACCTCTAGATTCCCAAGTCCACCAAGTCCAAATATAAGCATATTACTCATGTAATTATTGATTTACTAATAACTGGGTGTAATATTTTAATAATAGGTTAAAATCATATGAATATGTGTTTCCCACATCCTCCTCATGATTAGCGAACTTTGAACTGGGATTCTGACTAGATTCACATGGGACCGAAGGTCCAACAATAATAATAAGATCCTCTCCATGTGTGGGTGGGTAAAATTTCATCCTAAATAGGTCTTCATTATCAAATTTTGTTGATTGAGTCTCCAAAACCCACTTTGACAAACACTCCAACGGAGCTAATATTATTGTACTCAAGTAGACTGTGCTCTTATGGAAACAATTCTATCTTAAATGTGATGGAATCATTTGCATTATGAAACATCCTTAATAACTTGATGCTTTTTTTATGTGTTCTTGACCAATTTTGATCTAGCAAGGGTCACTTTTATTGTTATTTCAATATAAAAGTCAATACATGAAATTTTTTATCTTTATTGCTATTTCAATATAAGAGTCAATACATGAAAACTTCTTTTGTTTGTTGATTCAATGTTGTATCATTTTCGAGTTCATGAGGTTTCTCTTATTGTATCTTTGTGATTTTCCAAGGCCCTAACACAATTCTACAATAATTATCTACAAGAAAGTCATTGATCCCATGCTTTGATAAAAATGGGTTGTTAGTAGTTATTGTATCGGAGTTTGTAAGAAAATGCATACCTTCAAAATAGGCAGTCTAGCGAAAATATTCCTATTAAATATGTGTTACTGGTCCACATCATGCAATATGCAAGGTTAAATTCCACTTTACAACATGGAAACATCACTCATCATGAATACATTGAGGTAGTTGTTTCTCTGTAATATTTTATTGGTTTCCTTTCCAATTATGTACATTTTCATTTGTTATGAATGAACCTGTAAATTTGGCATTGTAACAGGTTAGAAAGGGACGAGATGTCAGACTAAACCAGATTGCTTTGTTTGAGGGTAAAGTAGTTGGTGGCAATGGAGAATAGGTTCTTAGTAGAGATATGTATAGACTTGGACAACTCCTTGACTTTTTTGGAATGTTTTCCTTCTACTTCACCATTGTTGGCTTTTATGTTTGTATGATGGTTAGTAATGAGTTATTTTCTGTAACACGTTACTTTTGCAAGTATTTATGGTTTCATGAGGAAGGCCTGTGAAGAAGGACTTATAATTCTTATATATTAATTTCTTATGCAGTTGACAGTCTTGATGGTTTACGTTTTTCTTTATGGTAAAGCATATCTAGTAAGTATCCTTTGGTGGTGAATTATCAAAATAACCGATATTTATAATGGCAAGAAACATGTGAGTTTTGATAATGCTCTTAACTAGGGTGATCAGAAGCAATCCATTCAATTTTCCAAAGAAAGGAGTAGATAAATGTATAAATTGGAATTTACTATTCAACATAGTTTGTGATTATGAACATGTAATCAATACATTTTTGAGTTCATGATTTATGTAGTCCAGTTAGACCAAAATCTTATGGATTCTTGTTCAACTTGCTACAATTTTTATATCTTAAGTTGTATTATTGAATTTCAATTAAATGCTTTTGTCAGGCCCTGTCTAGTTTGGATATTGCAATCACCAAAAAGGCTCGTTCCTTAGATAGCATATCCCTGGAGATAGCTCTCAATACACAATTCATGTTCCAAATTGGTGTATTTACTATTGTGCCAATGATCATGGGTTTCATATTAAAACAGGGACTTTTGAAGGTTTGTCAAAATCTAGTAGTGTAGTTTATTTTATCCGTGGACTCCATTACAATATCTCATTAATTTGTCACCTGCAAGTGTGGTGGTCATGATAACTTTCTTTCGGATTAAGAAAATAATTTTAAGAATAAATAAGAGTCAAGACAGATGGGTATCAACTAAATACTTCTAAGTCTTTTCAAAGAATTTTCAGTATACCAATTATATTATGCTATAGTGCATTAGATTTTTACTTTCCTGTATCAACAATATGTATGCATATTTTTAATTCCTTCCTTTAAAACTTACATAGAGTATTTAATGAGCTATACCTTATTGTGCAGAATAAAAGAGTATTTATCACCCCAAATACAAATCCTGAGCGAGATTCAATTGTATCTTTGGTCAAGGAAACTAATGGGCATGTAAATTTTAGTCTCTGCTCATCTATAACTTCCTTGAGAAGACTAAAAGGGGGAACTATTTCTATGTAGACTCAGATAAAACAAGATGATTCTAAGATGATTTATTGAAGAAGATAAAAGGATGGAGGAAAACCGGAAATGGAATATATACAATTATTAAATTATGGCCTTGAAAGTTTGTTGACTTGGAAATTATCTTCCAAGATTGAATCTTGAATGGGGAAATTTTAAAAAATAGAAGATAATTCTGGTAAATAAAAGGCTTCCTTCCAAAATTGGAGATACTTTCCCAAGGTGGAAGCAAGAGAAGAAGAATACTGATGGAAGAACTAGAACATTAGATTTTGGTTGGGTGCAGAATTTATTTTCTAAGACCTTCTTTAATGCACCTCTTTGTGAGAGCCTAGATAAGTGTAGCTTGTGGTGACCCGTTCTGAAGGATATCTAAAACCATAAATAGTGATGGGATTTTTGGCCCAATAATCACACCCAACCTCTCTGATATCACGGCATAATTTTGGCTTGCAGAATCACTCTGCAAAACAATCTCAACATTTCCTGTTTTGTTTCAGTCCTGTTAAGTCTGATAAAAGGATTCTTGAGGTGATTGGAAAGAAGTTGAAGAAAAATAATGTAGCGCTTGATATTGTGGATTTTGGAGAAAATGATGATGGGAAATAACAAAATTTGGCCCTTCTGGAATCCATGAATAGTAATGAGAACAGTCATATTGTTCTTGTGCCTACATGCCCAAATGTTCTCATAGATGTCCTTATCAGGTACACAATATTTTTGCATATATTGTGGAGTGGAAGATTATAATGTTACTCATTTAATGTCATACTACTAAAGTCATAACTTGAATTTATCTATTGCATCTCTGCTATCTTTACAAGGGATGGAGAAGTTGCAAGTGGATTTGCAGTTGTAGTTGCAGCTTCTACAGTTGTTGTAGCAGTAGCTTCCACTGGAGGTGTAGGAAGTTTTGATTTTGGTGTTGAGCCTAATTTGGACCTAGAATTGGCTCTTGCTCTTCATGTTTCAATGGAATAAGAACAAGCAAGACAAGAAGTTGTGGCTTGAAAAGCTACATAGGAAACAACTACTAAAGCTACAAATGAGGGACATGAACAGTGTGCAAATTTTGATGATGTGATGATGGAAGAAACGACCACTGGTACAATGGTTGAAATGACATAGAGAGGACATCATCCAGTGGTATTCATCTTTTTTATACAAGGATTAGAATTTGAATTCATATCAGTCATACCTCTGTATTGAGGACCTGTTTAAAATAAGTTTACGTTTTTAGAACTATCATTAAAAAAAAGTTTTACAAGACTAATTCTATCCAATATAACTGTGTATCTAATTGGATGGTAGTATTTGCATCTTATGGTTGTGGTAAAGAAATTGTTTCACTATTGACTTATGCTAATAGAAGTGCCTAATCTAAATCCTTATGACGGTTTAGTTTGTTTCTTTCTTTTAATCTATTTGGATACTTGTAAGATTGTTATTATATTTTCTCCAAGGAAAACATTGTTCCTTCATATTTCAAGAAGAATAAAAGTTACATTTTCAAGTGCTATGAGGCATATAAACAACAAGGAAAACCTATCACAAATGTCATCACTTCCCCATCTATTGCCAAAAATAAAATAGCTTCAATGCATCAAAAGTTAAATGCCAACCAAGAGGCTCTGTAAAAGTCCATAAATTTAAACAATAGCTCGGAGAGTCAAAGCCATTAAAAGGAAACAATCTATCACACCAGGAATATAACTCAGACCATCATGAGGAAACATTAGTGCCTATCATCAGAAATCACTTCAGAAAACAACGAAATAAAGACTAGTTGAGGAAGGGTTTGGGATCTTGTCCCTTGATGATGATTCCCATCCTCCCCATATTCCACCAACACCAAGAATTCTTTAGCAACTTCAATTTTTTATTTGAAATATTGTCTTCCTGCATGTTGTGTTTCCCTTAAACATGGATGAAAGCTAAAATACAGAATCTACCCATCAAGAGATTGATCTGATGAAGAACTGGTTGTAGGAATAAGTTATGCATTTCTTATTTTCCTTTTTAACCAATCAATATTCAACTCAGAATCCCTAAAGACATGGAGACCCGGAGACCTTACAACCCCCTCTCCAAAGCAATTCTTAGTAGAGGAGCTAGAGCTTTCAACTCTGCCTAGTTGATTGATTACAGTCCTAGACCAAGTTTGAAAGGGAAAGTGATATAAATTGAGGTAAATAGAATACACTCAACGCCACATCTCACTAGGTTTCCTTGACTAACACTGTCAAATAAACCCCATGGACTAGTTTTGTCAATCTACAATAAGTTAAGAACCCAATTTTCCTTGGACATTTCTTTTTTGGAGACTTCTTGACCTCATCATAAACATACTTAACTTTGCTAATTCAGTTCTATAATTTTGGTTTAAAAAAATACATTCATAAAACAAAACTCAAATTTGTTTCAAATTTGGATACTAAATATAAAATTGTATTTTCATATTTTCACAGATTTAGGCTAAGATAGCATGTCCTTTATTTTGGTAGCAATAAGGCATTGTAGTGATTTTGGCCCAAGTGTTTTGGTCTTATAAAAATATATGTGGGGTTATTGACCCACTTTTCATGGTTTTGGTATTTGTTAGAAAGAAGGTGATTGTAGATTGGAATTTTTCATAGATAAGATTCTATGAGCAAAAACCAAAGTTATATTTTCTTGCAAAATATTTTAGAACCAAAATTTACAAAGCCAAAAATGAGGAGTTATGATTGTCGATGGGTTGTTGAGGGGACCAAATTTCCTCGTTTGACCTGAAGTCTGTGTCTTCATCTTTGGAGGGTGTGGACTTCTATGCACTTTGATTGGCTTGATTGGCTTGTTTTTCTTGCTCCTATTCATGGGTTTTGTTTTTATCTAATTTCTTAAAATGACTTACAAAATTAGTATACTAACTCAAGGGGATCTATCATATTTTCCTCTCTAGAAATTCCGGTGGCCATGACGCTATATTTTTCCCTTATTACACCATAATGAACAAATAGCAAAAAATCATATGGATCATGCAAGAATACAAGTGTAATCATTTGGTCACTACATATAATCAATCTCAGAAACAACGAGAAATTGGACAAAATTAAAGGAAAGTATGAGTGAGGGAGAAGGCAAGGAGTAATATATTCAACATAACATAACCTGGTTCTATGCCATACCTACTTAGTTTTTGTAATAGATTCAACATCACTTACAAACATGGTTGAATTTTTCACATCGATTTTCATATAAAATGTGTCAACTATAATGTTGGGCATGCTTTTATTATTTCATTCAACTCTTTTTGAAATATGTGTTGATTTTATTTTGATTGCTTACAGGATGAAGGGAAATAAAGGCAAACAAATTAAAGAGAATACTAGAGAATTGGAGTAGGGCATTCATTTGGTCAAAGCTCCTCTTTCAATGGAAGAAGAGCCCGGGATTATGTTGCTGACGAAGGCAGAGAAGATGAAAGTTAAAGTTTCCATCTCTAAGAAACAAAAATAGCATTCCATGGAAAAGTAAAATGTACATGTCAAGCAAAATTGAAGCATTTATCCATTTTGTAATAATACTTGAAAATGTAATGAACTTACAATATAAATTAATTTTTTTGTTTGCTAGTTTGTCCGTGACTTGTGGGACTAGTCAGTGGTCTAAGAAATTGTGATCCAGTTGCATCTAAGACATCCAAATCACTTAGGAACCTCCCCTGGACTGGGTCACATTAACCCTTATCATGGCTGGATTTTAAGTGTCTCCTCCTAGCTACCTTGCAAGGTTCGAACTCGGGTCATCATGCAAAACAAGGCCCATCAAAACCAATCATGCTGGAGAGATTTGACTACAATATAAATTGTTTTATTTTGATGTTTTATGTTTTTTCTGTTAGTCAGTAGTTTGGGGATAGAGGCTATAGCTACCCCTCAAAACAGTTTATACCATGGTTATGATTTTCTATTATCATTTTCAGTTTATACCGTGCTTATTTGATTTTCTTTAACTTTTATTTTATTTTATTTATATATCAATATGAACATGGTTTCTTGCCTTGATTGTACGTTAGTCGATGTTTAAGTCACCTTTGAATAAAATGATCACATAAGTATTCATACTTATTGTCAAAAATCAAACTCGAAGGTATTGTTGCTAATATTTCATCTGATTTCATTTCCATTTATCTAATGGCTAAGAGTACTTAGAGTTAATGCCCATTCTTCTTGATGTGAAATGGAATTAGATGTATATTTCTTTTTACTATTCTATATACATTTTGGGTGATGAGTTGCTACATTTTCTCATCCTTTGCTTCTATATAAACTGAAATTCTCCTTTCCATGACATCATCCACCACTATCTTCAAGTTACTTATGAATTTTCAGTCAAATTCATATATCTTAGCATGACTCTCGATGACTCGATAAATAGTTTAACATTGGATGCATGCTTGTCATTCCTATAAATTTATGGTATTTTTTCATTTCGCATCATTCAAGCATACAAAATAATGATTATCAAGTTACTATAGATACATAATGGCTTACCTTGTAATAGTCCTTCAAGTCTTTCAAATGCATTTATTAAGTGCAAGAAGGACTTGACGGACTAGTACAGGGTAAGGAATTATGGATTTATAGTAACTTGATAATCATTATTTTGTATGCTTGAATGATGCAAAATTTGTTTAAATATCATCATTATCAAGTAATAACAACTTCTTAAAGTGTGCTAGCTCAATGGTAGAGCACCTTCCTAATTATAGGAAGGAGGTTGGTGGTTTGATTCCTCCGTGCCATATCATAAATTTGTGAGTACAAAAATGACTAAATTCACATATATACGACTATTAGTAGCTAATTTCTTGTATCTTATAGCGCGACCAATGTTTAGTCGTATTTAGCTTAGTCATTAATATGTTATCATCTAGTAGTTTATTTAGTCGTATATTTGGTCATTAATTGTTGCAATTAGTGACTAAATCCGTGACTAAATCAATGACTAAATCCTTGACTATCAATGACTAAATCAATGCCTAATAAATCAATCTATTAATGACTAAGTGAAATATGACTAAGTTAGTCAAGTTATAAGATAGTGGAAAGTAGCTACTATTGGTCGTCGACTCAAAAATAGTCGTTTATAGCCGAATTTTAGTAATTAATGTCTCATTTTGTACTAGTGGGAGTATCATACTTTGTTGCCTCCAAAACATGAGCAGCATACACTTTGTAACCTTTCCCATAGAACTTCTTCAGTTGCATTGTTGAATACTTCCTTCTAGAGATCAATTTTCAAAGCCTTTCACAACCATTAGGTTTCCTTCTTCATCCAAGCACTCAAAAGTCTTGTTGTAACAATCAAGATTCATTCTATGTTCTTTCAACCAATATATTCCAATGAGGACATCAAAGGATCAAAGTGGCAGAACATTCAGATCTGCACAGGTGACTAGCCTATCTATGACCAATGGGAATTTCCTTACCACCTCACTGATCTTCTTCTTAATTCCAGTGGCTAGCCAGACTAACAATGATATTCTATTCTTTGACTTCTTCAAAGTTCACATCTCAACAAGTCCAGGGGTGATATAGCTGTGAGTTGATCCAAGGTCAATCAAAACAGAAGCAGTTTGTTCAACAATCTCACCCTCAAGTTCCACCACAATTGAGTTATGACCTGCCTAGTGGTCTCTTAACACTGCACAAATTTTAGGAATGGTCCCTTCTTCCTTACCCATAGTTTTAGCTTCTTGGGTGCTACATACTTGACCCTCTTTCCTATTCTCAAGTGGACAACTCCTATGTAGATGGGGTCCTTCACATCCCAAACATTTGAGAGGTTCCTTTGGCTTTTCCCTCATCATTTTGGTTGGATGAATCACAGCTTGTGAGGGCTGCCTTTACTGCTTCAGGAGGCGAGGAGGTTTAAAACCTTTCTTCCTTGGGTATAGATTCTCATTCTTCTCGTGGAAATTTCTACTACTCCCTTCTACCTCTATTAACTGATGCCCATAGTTTATCTACCTTTGGATATTTGCCAAACTCTGTATCATGGTTGTAGTCAACTGGTTTTTCTCTACCAGGGCCTTGACCAACCTCTTATTTTCTTCTTTACAATCTTGAAACTCTACCCTTGGGCTTCTTATGGTAGCTGCAGCATCTAGGGAACTCTCTTGTTCCCTCTTCCCAACAGCTTTAGTTCCATGACCTTGGATACTGTAAGTTGACCTTACATACCCTTCCCTATGTGGAAAACTCTAGTGCAAATGGGCTCCTCCACATCTCTAGCATTGGAGTGGCTTTCTGCTCTCTTATGGATCTCTTGGATTTCCCCCCATAGCATCTTTCCCGTGTCCACAAGGATCCCATGCATCATCCATGCTGTTAATCTTCTTGGCGTTGATATTCTTTGACTCTCTTTGTCAGACCAAGACCAACTTTTCAATATGCAATATGACTCTACAAAATGTGTTAACAACACCATTCATTGGTCAATCTCAAAATTTCAAAAACTACTTGCCAATTGCTTCTTGCAGGCATGAACGGTCAAGATCGGTTCATTTTTTCGGTTGTTAAGTTTAGCAATTCTACTAATTAGCACTCCTTCTTATTATAGTTTTCTTTCTGCAATGACGACTGTCTCAGGGGGACGGCGGGGTTCAAGGGGGATTTCCCCCTTGTGGGTCAAAATTTCTTCCAATCGGAAAAAACTTGTTGAGACTTCCACCTTGTCGAAAAAATTTTGAAATTTCTTCCAATCGAGAAAAACTTGCTGTGCCTTTCGTCGTGTCGAAAAAATCTTGAACTTTCTTCTGATCGAAAAAAATTCTCCAATCTGGTCGACATGTCAAAAAATTTTTGACTTTCCACCTGACACATTTCGACTAAAACTTCCCAAGTTTCTTTATGTGCGTTGATGAAAATCAGCCGACGTATCGACAAAATCCTAATTTTCCTTCCGATCAGAAAAATATCGCTAAACCTTCCGATGTGTTGGCGAAATATCGCCAAACTTTCCGACGTGTCAGAAAATTTTCAAGTTTTCTTTCGATCGACAAAACTTGCCAAACGTTTCGAGGTGTCAAAAAAATTCCAAGTTTTCTTTCGACACATCGGTAAAATTCATTGATTTTTGTCAATTAATTTCTTCCTCTTCATCAGCTCGTCTCCAAATTTCTTGTCGACATGCATCAGGTCAAATCATCTTTTCACGCCGACATGCATTGGCTCGACTTCAGCTAACTCAGCTGACAGTGAAATTTAAAATCACTTAGAAAAATTCCATAATTTTTTCTTCATCGTCAGCTCAATTTAGAATTTCACACCGACATGTATCGACTACAAGCCTTGTCATCTTGACTTGGCTAACTCAGCCGACATGTGTTGGCTCAACTCGGTTAATCTGAGCTGACAGGAAAATTTCCACACTTAAAGAAATTTTGGAAAATTTATCTTGTCTGCTGTTTTTTTTTTTGGTTGAACACAAAGGGTGATCTAACCTCTGTCAATTGTTATTTATGGCCCATTGAGGCCCAATGCTGCAACCAGTTCTCTGAGACCTCACTATTACGTCCCCTCCCACCCGAGAGGACGTGACCTAACAACACTGCTATCATTTAATCGGGAAATCTAAGCCCCATGAACATAAACAATAAAAAAGCATTGAACATAAAACAATTACAGATGCACAATGCAATCTACACATCGGAAGCAACATCATTCAACACATTCATGATGTTCATATTCATAAAACAAGCAACATTCATCATGTTCAAGCATTCAATGTGTTCATGATAATTTAGGAACCAAATATAATTTCATAGTTAAAGACAAGAATACTTATCTTGAGAAGAAGCTCCCCGCAACTAGCTATGTTGCTGCAACGTTCCACCCAACCATAGGCCATTGTGCTCCTTAATCTCTCAGCATCACTGCCACCCCGAGCAGGGCATGGTTTCCACAAGGAACTAGGGGACACAAACTCACACACAAGAAGACTATACACCCATAATCAAGCCAATAATCACATCCAACCACAGTCATCCCAATAACATATGGGTTCTTCGACTTACCTATCCATCCCACACTGGGATGCACTTCACAACAAAATACAAGTTCTAGGTATGGACAAAAATGCCCTGAAACAAAAAATAAAAAATGACAAATGGGGAAAACGACCCAAATGATCAAATTGTTTTAGAAAATGTTCAATGTCTTCACAGAGGAAAAAACAACCTCCATTCATACCCAAAGCATGGATCTATCTTCCAAGCTACTGGGCTTTACAAAAAAAGTGAGTTTCCAACTAGGATAATAATGAAGAAAATGCAGAAATTTGGGAGGGAAACGCTCAGCAAATCCCAACTGCATGAGCAAAGGGAAAACACCCTCTAAAACACCCAAAACATAAATAACTGCTACATATTCACTCATCAACACCAAAATGGGTTTTCCCACCTACACATACACTCAGCAACCCCAAAAACTACTTCCCAGTTGCTCATACATTCAGCAAGACCCAAAATGAATTTCCAACCATGGGGAAAATGGAGAAATCATCCAAAAGCATGAAGGGAAACGCATAGGAGCTCCAGCTGCGTGAGAGAGAAAAACTAATGGATGAACAATAGGATGAGCATGCCTTTTCCACCATTTTCCTTCCCAATAATTAAAAAACAAATTTTCCCAAAAATGGGTGGCTTCCCAATTCGAATTTCACTCCCATATTCTACCCATCCCCATGCATTAACTAACTCAACAACTTTTGGATGACTGGGCACAAATAACAAAATGGGTAGTTGACAGTTTTATGGGTTTTCCCTTTGACATTTGGATTTTCCCCTTTGGCTAAAGGGTTTGAATACCCCCCCCATTCCTTGTGAAATCATGCCCCCATCTCTTTAATGTTGCATTGACATAGCTAGCTATGGGTACTTTATTAATTGCATATTTACATGATGTAGAAAATTATATTGTGCCATCAACTAGCATGACAACCATCGGCATCAATTTTAATTTCCAAAACGTAGAACACTAAATCCATGGCGAGGACTTTTCCTTAAGCTCCACACCATGGTTTATTAACGCTATTTACATCATTTATAATTTAATGCAATAAGGGTTTAAACTGAGGTATTACAATATGAGACAAACAAGAGTATATGTTGGATAGAGTACCTACAGTTGGGTGGAAAATCGCTCTTATATAGCTAGTTTTTTTTTATCTCTTTTGTTAAATATAAGTATTATTTTGTTTATGATGTACAATGCTATTTATTTATGTGCGTGTAGTGCTTAAGCTTTCATGTGCATGTTATATGTGTGTGTAGATATTGATTTCTGTTGTGTATTTTGATGCTACACCTGCACAGATGTTTTATTGTTATGAAATTTGTAATTATGTTTATTGGGGCGAAATTTGGAATCTTGTATCAGTTCATGTCCCCTCCTATTAGTTGGATTGAGGGATGTGGATGTCACATTTTTCCAACACAATAAGAACTGCAAACAACATGATATAATTATTGATTCGGTGGATGCATGAATGATGGCATAATGATGAAATAGTGATGGAACATGATGCAAGCACAACACATAACAAATAACAATTTCTTTTACATTTTGAGAATAGTAGATACAATGATAATGTGACAAAACCTCAAGGAAAAAATCTAATGCTAAAACCCATTGCATGCTAGCAAAAAAAGAAACTTAGAAAAGGGCTTGAGAGCTATAGCAACACAAATAAATGGTGCTATAGCCTCACATTGTAGTAGTGATTTTACGTAAGATCTCAAAAATGACTATTGAGATTAAACCAAATAGAGATTGAATAAACCTTACATATAATCCCTACTCAAAGTAGAAAAATAAATAAATAATATTTAGTTATATGGTTAATAATGATGAACAAAATAAAAGAAAACATTTATTCATAATATAAATGGAGTAAATAATAATATCTATATTTGTTATTATTTCATTCAAATAAATGAATTCCCCTCACCCTCCTCTACTTAAGTCTTCAAAATAGGGAATCTAGTACCTTACCACCACCATACACACCCCCCCTGCACCCCCTCCCCCACTCTTCCTCAATTTATCCTAGTGGAGGACAATATTAAGTACCACTTACAACAGTGGTCAATAAACTCATAGGAATTGATGGGAATGAAGAGTCTCATGACCTTAATGGGTGTTACATCTTATAGGAAAGAGTTGAACCAATCAAGATAACCCTTGGGGGTATATATTTATATTTATTATAAACTTCTATATAATTTCTTAGTTTTGAAATACATATGTTATTTGCATGCTTATAGGACTCCCAAGTATTTTTAAGCATGAAACATTAATGAATCGAGTTTTGAGGAGAGCTAATTATGTCACAAATTTTAAATATCCATTTGTCATATCAATGTGGTTACAATGAAGAATTGTGTAATCAAGGATATATTTTCAAGGAAAATCCCCCTTATGGCATGTTCTAATCTTTTTTCCCAATGAAGATTATTGTGATCAAGGAGACCCATTTTCAAGGGAAATCACCTTCATGATGTGTTACAATTTATTTTCCTAAAGAATAATTCTTAATATACAAATAGTTGAGAGACCAATACCACCCTCATGTTTAGGCATTTTGCAAAAGTGATCACGGATGAAAGCAACCATTCATCTCCCCCAAACTTATCCTAGAATAAAAAATTGTCCAAACACTCTTATGATATTGTCCAACATAAAAAATTCTGTCATCAAAGAATATCAAAGAATACCAACATGATGAATAATACACATGACCAACTTACAAATTTGAAAATTATGGTAAGCTCACAAACAAAGGGAAAATTATTATAATTTGACTAAAACACTTTGTTATAAGAAAACAACTATATCAATTATTTATTCACGAAAGATTGAATAAAGGAAAAAAGTAGGCCACCTACTTTTACGTGACTCCTCCAACAAATATCAAGTTGGATTCCATATTTTATGGAAATAGACCTCATAAGAAAATATGGGTAGATATGATTTTTAATTTTAAAGTAATAGCATATTTATATCATATATAAAAAAAAATTAAGATATTAACATTAATTTAGCATAAAATCTTAATTTTTATAACTAATTAATTTAAAAATAGGTGTAATAAACAAATTGAAGTGTTCATCGGTGATTATAAGCAAACTAATTATGATTGAATTTAAAATAATAAATCACTTTTGTTGTAGAGAGAATGCCATTGAGATAATATTTTGTAATTTTTTTTGTAATATTTACATATGGATAATGGATAATAAATGAGACCAAAATGTAGATTTATATGATACACTTAATAAAGTGTTTTAAAAGTATTTAATTTTTATATTAATGATAATCACAAAATGGATGATATAAACTAGTAAAATTTTGCTTAAACATCTAAACTAATATCCTAACATGGTTCTAAAAAATAGTTGATTGGTTTATAAAGATACTCTTTTATATATAGAAAAATGAATACAATTAATTTAATTTGTTGACAATTTGCTTCTTGGACAACAATAATGATATTATAAATGGATAATAATCAAATACAAAGTTGTAATCTACATAATATTGTGTTACAAAAGCATTTATTTTACATATTGACAATAATCACAAATAGTTATAAATACTAATAGAAGTTCATTTAAACAACAATAATTTTAAAGAAACTATTATTCTAAGAAGAAATACAAGACCAAAATCTTCTAGGGTTGCAATTTTTATGAACTAAATTGTAGAAGAACTTTGGGCATTTGATGCATGTGCATCATTCCTTCTTGCATTTGTATTGCTAAGCAAATTGGATATGTTGTGCCTTAACCTCCTAGAAGCAATTATGTTTGTTTCCAAACCTTCTTTGAGTCTCTGCAACACCATTACCACATCTCTCATAGTTGGCCGATCATTAGGTGAATCATTTGAACAAAGCAAGCCAACTTGGAGCAAAGAAAATATGCATTTGCATACATTATTTCCTTCAAAATCATCCTCATCCACTTCACTAAAAATACTGTGATCAATTACCCCCTTCACTCTATTTGGAAATGCTTGATCCACCCACTTGTGCAAGTTTAGGTCTCCAGAAAAATTTCACTAGTTGGTCGTTTCCTGGTAAGTATTTCCAATAACAAAATGCCGTAGCTATAAATATCTCCTTTAATAAACACTGCCTCACCTAAACCATACTTTGCATTTAAGTAAACCTTCATAAAATTTTATTCAATTAAAACATATAAAGTTGTTGATGACAAATTAGTACTAAAATTAACATTCTAAAATTCCATACTTGGGGCAATGTAGCCCAGGGATCCTTTCAAAGAAATTGTTGAAGTAAATGAATCAGTAGAAGCTGCATCAATTAATTTTGAAATACCAAAATCTATTACATGGTCTATCATGTCTTCATTCAAAAGCACATTGTTAGGTTTTAAATCACAATGCACTACTTGCACATGAGAATCATGATGAAGATATTCCATGGCATGGGCCACATCTATGGCAATGTCCAATCGTGTTTTTAGTCCTAGTTGACATACATCTTCACCATTCTTGTCATTTGTATTAGGATACAAATGCTTCTCCAAGCTTTTGTTAGACATAAATGGGAACACCAATCCTTTGAAATGGAGGTTGGAACATGAGGTTATGACTCTCACCAAATTTTGATGTCGAACCTTTTGCAAGACACTCCATTCAGCTTGAAAACTCTTTTCAACCTTCTCATTTTGCTGGTGGAAAAATTTAATAGCAACATGTGTGTCATCACTCAAAATCCCTTTATAAACTGAACTAAAACTCGCTGTTCCCAACAGGTTGGCCTCGGGAAATCCATTAGTTTCTATGTGAAGCTCTTGATATGAGATCCTTTGGTGCTCTAACTTTTGGAAAATGGGTTGTGAGGAATCAGAGTTTTTCTTATTGGTATTCCATTTCCAATAGAATCTGAAAAGTAGAGAACACAATATAATTTGATTGTTGAGCACTCTCAACCGGCAACTGGGAGTGTGGGTGTTGGCATGTATCCATCCCTTATGGGAAGCTTTAGTTGTCCTGCACCTGTCCTTATGATAGGGTCTAGTTCCAGTGAGGCTTCTTCATCAATGAGATTGGTGTCTTTTCGCACAAACCATATGCAAGATCCTTGGATTCTTCCTACACAGAGTCCTTTAAGTGATCCCATTGAAACGGATGTGTCATTTCCTGCAACTATGGTAGCGTATCAAGCTAATCTTGAATGTGTTGCAGAACCTAGTCCTTCCTCTTCATCGATGGAGGAGGAGGACCCATATGTGCTACCTGCATGGGTAGTTCAATCTTCTCACGTACATGACTGCCTTGATAGTGTTTTTCCTTCAAATGAAGCTATTATTGAGGACATTTCTGGGATTGAACCACCTTGGGAATAGTTGCATCATAGATCTTATTTTCTTCCCGAGCTTGACCATTTGGAGAGTGATGACTTTAGGGAGGCTCTTAGTGAGAGAATTGTTAGTCCCATGGTACCATTGAGCTCTCCTGGTCTGATGGCTGATAGAAACATGGAAAATATATTTCCTACCATTCCTATCAATATCTCTCGTGATCCTAGCAAGATTGAGAATGTCTATATTGGGGAAGAATGTTCCCATGCTGGGATTCAAGAGTATACTGAGCTTTTCAAAGAATTTTGTGATGTCTTTTCTTGGTATTATGATGAAATGCCAGGTATCGACCCTCGCAATGTTGAACATGAGATTAAAACCTATCCCAATGCTAAGCCTGTTCGATAGTGCTTGCATGCGGTGAATCCTATGAAAGCACCCGCAATTAAGGTTGAGATAGAAAAACTGTTGAATGCCATTTTTATCTATCCCATTCCCTTGACGGAGTGGGTTTCAAACCCCATTCTAGTGGATAAGAAGCAGGGAACGATCTGCATATGCACTGATTTCCGTGACTTGAATCGTGCCTGTCCTAAGGACAATTTATCCACACCATTTATTGATCAAATTTTGGATGAGTGTGTGGGAAGCAAGGTATTTACCTTTATGGATGGCTTTTCTGGATACAATCAGATACAGATTAAACTTGAGGACCAACATAAAACTTCCTTTATTTCTCCTTGGGGAACCTTTGCATGTCGGAAGATGCCTTTCGGCCTTAAAAACGCTAAAGCCACTTTTCAGTGGGCTATGACCTTGATCTTCCATGATCTCAAATCGATTATTGAAGTCTTTTTGGATGACCTTGCTGCTCATTCTTGTCAGAGGATGCATCATTCCTACCATTTGAGATTAGTGTTCGAAAGGTGCCGCCGTTACTTGGTCAGATTAAATCATCATAAGTGCATCTTTTGCGTGAAGTCTGGTCACTTACTAGGGTTCATTGTCTCCAAGGAGGGTATAAGAGCCAACCCTTTGAAGGTTGAGGCAATACTTCAGTTGTCTCCCCCAAAAAACATTAGACATATTCAATGTTTGCAAGGCATGGCAAACTTCTTACATAGATTCATCATTAACTTTGCCAATTTGAATAGAGGCTTTATGTGTATTTTGAAGAAGGACACTTACTTGTGCTGGGATGAGCGAGTCCAACAGTCCTTTGATGCACTTAAGCGAGCCTTAGCATTGGCCCTGGTGATTGGTCCACTCGACTATAGCTATGACTTTCTACTTTATGTGGCCGCATCCATGGAGACAATTGGTATGGTTTGGGTTCAAGAGGATGAGGAGCTCCAAGAGCATGTTATATATTATCTGTGATGAAACCTTATAGATGTGGAGATCCATTATTCCCATGTTGAGAAGATTTCCTTAGTTACCGTTCATGCGGTTCAAACATTGAGACACTATATTCTCCTTCGCCAGACCTTGGTTGTAGCCCATGTCAATCCATTTTAGTTCATCCTCATCAGAAGGATGATCGGGGGAAAGTATAATAAATGGATTGTCATCTTGCAAGAATTCGATCTTGAGTTTGTTTTGGAAAAATAAAAAAAATCGTTGATTTTTGCAGAGCTTATATATGATTTCCCAAGCGAGGAGGAGGAGGAGGTTTGTGAAGATACGTTTGTCGATGAGCACATCTTCTTAATCTCAACTTTGGATCCATGGTATGGGGATATTATCATATATTTACAAACATTGAAGATCCCTACTCACCTCTCATGGGATGAACAACGACGGTTACATCACTTATCCAAGAATTACCTCATAGTGGATAACACATTGTACCACCATGGGGTAGATTCCATTTTACGTCATTTTTTAACTCATGAGGAGGCTAAGCTTGTGCTACATGATTGCCACGAAGGGGTGTGTGGTGGTCATTTATCTGGGCTTTCTACAGCCCAAAAAATTTTGAGAGCAGGTTATTTTTGGTCGTTGATCTTTAAAGATTGTGTCAACACGGTCAAGAAGTGCCACCCTTGCCAGGTGTTTGCACGTAATATGCACTCATGTCCTACCCCATTCCATCCCATTATCAGTGTCAGTCCCTTCACTAAGTGGGGGCTTGATTTTATGGATTGCAACCCAGCTTCAGCTGGGGGCATCATCATATTATAGTGGTTGTTGACTACTACACAAAATGGGCTGAGGCTATGCCTACAGTTAAATCCAACAGTGAGACAGCCGCACACTTTGTATTCAACCAGATTATTACTTGGTTTGGTATTCCGAAGGAGCTTGTCACTGACCATGGCAAGCACTTTCAAAATCGAATGATGGAAGAGTTGGCCTCGAAGTTAGGGTACAAGCAGGAGCATTCCTCTTCTTATTACCCTCAAGTGAATGGACAGGTTGAAGCAATGAACAAATCACTTAAGTCCATTCTCCAACAAGCCATCACACAAAGCAAGACCAATTGGCGCATCATGTTATATCCTGCTTTATGGGCTTATAGGACCGTTTGAATACTACCACTGGTTTTTCTCCATATCAGCTTGTACATGGAGTGGAGTCAGTATTGCTGGTTGAGTGCGAGATCCCTTCTTTAAAGCTAGCCATAGAGCTCTTACCAGACACTTCCCCATTGGAGGAGTGTTTGGTCCACCTAGAGCAACTTGATGAGCAGCGCCGAGATGCCTTCGTGGCTCTAGAAGTGAATAAGCGTCGCGTTAAGGTCCAATACGATAAATCTATCCGTCCAAGGAAGTTTAGTGAAGGAGATTTGGTCCTTTTGTGGGATCAAGCTAAAGAACCCTTAGGGGAAGGAAATTTTAACCCCATGTGGCATGGTCCTTACGTTGTTAAACATGTGTTAGAGAAGGGCACTTATGAGCTAGTAGATTATGAGGGGATGACCTTAGCAGAGCCTAGAAATGGGCTCTATCTTAAAAATTACTATGCATGATTTTCAACCAGGGATGACTATTGTATATTATTGCACAATATTTTGCATAGTTAGGTTTTCTTATGGTGATCGGGTTTGTTGATTAGCTTTCATTTCTTATGGTAGATGTCAATGGAATCTTCCACCTTCATAGGATTTGCTGATGGTGCGATCCGTCACACTCAACACTCATCCTCTACTGCTTGGGTGATTTATACTCCTACGAGTCAGGTATTGTCTTCAGGAGGCGTATGTTTACGGCCCTCTTCAAACAATGTTGTTGAGTATAGTGTTGTCATCGAGCTTCTACGGGATGCCATTTCACATGGTGTTTTTTCTCTTGAGGTACGTCTTGATTCGCAGTTAGTAGTGTCACAGCTTAATGGCTTGTATCATGTTAGGGATCCAACCTTATTACGAAGATTCTTATGTGTGAGATTGTTAGAATGGCAATTTGACAATATAACATACATACATGTTCCAAGAATTAATAATCAAGTTGTTGACTCATATGCTAACTATGTGTTAGATTGGCATTTGTTTCATAGACAATAAGCTCATCATAAACATACATTTTTACACATGTAAATAAATAAATCGATCATCATAAAAATATTTCATTAAATATCCAAAAAGTGACATCATAATACATAAGTGTCACACAAAAATGGGGCTTTCGAGCCACCAAAATATAAATACACGGTAGTACAAAAATGCATCACTCCCAGGTATCTAAGCCTGTGAAGGAGGAGGGGGGTTGTGCTCGTGGAATGTCACCATGGCTCTAGCTAGCCATTGAAATAACCGCACCCATGCTCATGGTACACCCACCACCTGACGCTGCATGGCCTCAGGCAAGTCCTCGATTTGCGCCATGGGTACCCTATGTGTCAGTCGCATGAAGTTGGTATGAATTCTTTGGAGCGTCTGCTCTGCATCCACACCCGTAATGCCATCTCCACTTCCCCTTCGTCTATGAAGAGGGAAGCCTGCAGGCCATCATGGTCCTACATCTGCATGCATATGACAGATCATCACTATGTGTTGTCACACCAAAAACATGTCTTTTGATTCCATATATCAAAAAACACAAAAAAATTATATAACTCAAAAATTTTAAAGAGAGGGTCGAGATTCGTTACCAATGTCACTGTATGCTAATCTTGGTGGTAGTGGCATGTCGGGATCTCCCCAAAAATCTATCCCTGCATAGGGGTAATCATCGATGGCAACTATCTGTCGTTTCCACCATGGAAAGAAATCAGCTGGGTAGGGGTTGGACACCCTACCTCCGCCCAGCCTGTGCATCGCATCCACCCAATGTCATTGGGCCATATCTCAAACCCTGTGAAGCAGAACATCAACTCTCGGGCTGAGTCCCGGAACACACTCAAAGAAGAATGTGCTCAGTATGCTACTGAAACTGAAGTTTCACACCCTGCCCATCTTGCAGTAGCTGAGCTGTTGCTTCATGTTGCTCAATAGCGTAGTACTCTAGTCATAAACTATGGGCCTCATGCACTCCACTACATAGAACATCAAGGGCCCTAAGTCCTGGTGGAGTGAGGCTAGCCCTGCTATCCTACCAAGTGTCAATAGTATGGCCTTTAGGCCTAGCACCTATATGGAGTTAGTTGGGATCTTACTCCCGACCTTCTCTATGTCCGGATAACAGTACACTGCTATGTACTCATCTATGGTGAGGCCACCTTCGGGCCTGCGAGAACGTAGGTTTTCACCACTTCCCCCCATCGGGACAATCCAGTAATAAAGTATATGTCCTCCACTTCTATGGTGAGAGACATCCCATCGATATGGAAAATTGCAAAATTTACATGTAAATGAAAGAGCAGGGCATGGGAAATTACCTAAAAAAAACGGTGTCGGATTCCGCCGACTGAATCTCTCGGAATACGCGTTTGAAGTTCTAAGTTCAACTGGGTAAAAATTTCAAATGTTATATAAAGTTTTGAATTTTTTACTATTTATAGAAATGTTTCAAATTTTTGAAAATTTTTACCCCCTTTTCTATAGTTTTGACCGTTTCTAATCCTTTTGGACTGTTTTTTACTAATGTATGATGTAGGAGACCATTTTGAGCGCTATCTCGACCTTTGTTTTGACCGATTCACACTGATCTTAGGTATGATGTTTAAACTGGCATGTAGGTTAGGTTTCACCCCCATTTGTATTTTGCATGACCTTATGACCGTTTCATTATAACCATAGGTACGAACCCATTCTATCATGCCACGGAACCTTATTGTTGTTTTAGAAGTGGCATGATGTGAATGGTAGAGTTTGACCTTACATGGCTACCCTAGTTAGCTCTTTCTTTGCATTTGGTGCCCATACTGACAGTTTGCCCTTTAGGGTGTGGGAGTCCATTGTATAGTACCGCCATGACATTTCACAAGAGCCTCATACTCCTCTTGATATTTTTGCTGTCCTATTCCCTCAGGACTCCCTTATATCAAGTTGTAATTGCATTATCATGAGCTTTGCCTACCTCATTGAGCCTTATCCCAGCTTCCCTGACTTTGACTATCATCCATATAGCCCAAGCTTGTCTCATGTGTAGCCATGCAAAGCCATTTTGTATATCCTTTGCAGCTTGATTCCCTATTTTTACTAGGAGGGGACTTTCCCCCCGAGTGTTGCTATCCTACACATGTATCCTTGTATTGAGCATAGGTATGTTCCACTGCTTTGAACTAGTTCGTTTTCCCATTTGACACTCTTCTCCTCCTAGTCTGTAACTTTAAAGTGATTTTATTATTTTTCAAGATTTTTAAATATTTGAAAAAGTCCAAAAAAATTAAAAAACCGAAAAGACGGACAAGGAAATATGTTATCTTTGGAAGCTGTTGAGTCATGTCACCTTCGAATAGAGAACTGTATATCACATCCATTGGTTGGGTTAATAGTTTGACTTTGGGAGCTGTACTCGTTTCTCTGAGTTTCTCTCCACCAACTGGTTAAGCTTCCAGTCCCTATGGAGCCTCTGTCGATGCCTCCTGTGTCGCAGAAATGTCCCAGTTTTGTATATCAAGTCTATGCTACCTACATTTAGTCACCATTCACCTTTATGCTCTTGTTTGAAGGAATTTGAAACCTGAGTCGACCATTCCTCAGTTATCTTGACTTTGCATGTCGGCCATTTCCGGTACAATTACTGGTTCGTGCACCTTATGATCGAGTCCTTCCACATTATACAGCTTTGTTGAGTACCTCGTGTTGGATGATGGGGGATGCCTTAATGCCCTCCTTCCAGCATATTTCATCCCATCAACTTCAGATCATTTATTCTAGGATTGGAATCTAGAGTCATTTTTGAGTGCCTTGAGACTTGCAATCATCAGTGGTAGGTTCTCTCGCCATCAACAGTTTTTGGGAATACATCAATGTCCCCTGATCGATGGATTCTCTCAAGTGTTCAACCTCAACATGTTTATTCACACTTGTTAGTTTTCACTCTAGTACATTGATTCCCATTATCATTATCGGTGGGCGATCTCCCATCTGTTAACGGTATACATCAATAACCGGTAATCAGACAATGGACTACTATGTTTGACCTTGACACCTCTATTCACATAGTAGGACATGTACTCTTAGCATTTTGTGTAGAAGACCTTCCAAATTGGTGGCATCTATTATATGCTACCTCCTTGATCGCGCCAGTTTTCATGAGATTTTAGCTCTCGTGACTTGATTCTAGTATATGTCAGATATTTCCAGCCATTATGGAGATCTTGATCCATTGTATATCTTCAGCCATTATGGAGATCATGATCCTTTGTATATCTTCATCATGGAGATTCTGATCTATGTATATTGTACGTAGCGATGACCACTCATTTCATATTTTGTATCATGCCTATCCATGGCCATTGTACTCTTATGTATCTGGGACTGCTATATGTACTTGCAGTTATGTGTAGAGTTATATCATTGTATTATGCTGATTGGGTGAATGGTTCTTCCATTGGTTTCTTCATCACTCCACTTCTGGGATGTACTTATAATGTATTTCAGCCATCGTATGACCCCTCTGACCTCACACATTAGGGGGCATCTGTTACAGCTAATTTTACCACACATGATTAATCACACTTTTATGGCCTTCCCTATCCCTCTTCAGACTCTTTAGACCCCATGGACCATTTTTGTACCTTTGATGTTTCCAAGATCATCCCTAAAAACATGCTAAAATTTCCATATGCGACTTTTAATCCCTTTCTTGTGTACATACGCGAATTTGACCCCTAAAACTGCGTACATCGGGATGTGTGCAAAAGGCCAAATTCTTTTGGAGTTTTCCTTGATGTGGATCCGACTCACTTGTCTCATGGCCTTCCATATGCCTTGAGATTGCTCGGATTCGACCATTCATTACCCCATTGAAGAGCTATATAAGGAACCCTTTGGATACATTGAAGGCAGGAGGAATTGAGAGCAAAGAAACTATAGTCCATTGTTGGCAGAGCTTATACTTGAGTCTGCATCCCTTTCTCCCTTGGAGCACTTTTGTGTTCTTCCCAAGCTTTCCTTTTGCTTGTGAGCTTGCTATTGAGAGATAGAGGATTGAAGTGGTGGAGACCCAAGTGGGGGACTCATTTTCTCCGATTCGCAGACATGTCGACAGAGGTTGTCACTCTTGTAATCTCTATTTTTATATCAATAGAAATATCTTTTCCTGTCCAATAATGTGTGTTTAAATGAGTATTTTATCCATGGATGCTTTTGAATGCTTATATGTTATTGATTATATATGCTAGAGTATATCTAACACAAATATATATAGCATGCTTGTCTTGTTTGCTGATTGTTGAGGAAGCAATTTATCAATACAAGCTGGAGTTGGAAAGCTCAACGAGGATCTACATCAACCGTTTGGAATAAGGTATGAATCGAGATCCTTTAGTGTTAGATATTTGGTTTCTCTTGCATATTGGAAAGGATTGATTTTTGGAGTCAAGCTGTCTGTTGTGGTACCCCAAGCCATAGGAATTTATCTCCGTAACAAAGGGTGGGGTACATTCAACTAGTAAATGGAGCTTGAATCACCTTTAAATAGATTCCTGGGTGACTTGTTTATTAGGTGTAGGTGATAGGTGACACGTGAGAGAAATTCATCCACATAGAAACCCTAACCTTGGCCAAGTCATGCGCCCTCCTTGAGTAATTGGAAAGTAGGGGCCATGTGAAGATGTTTCCTTGTCCAATTCATCTATAAAACTTAGAAACTGCGCCCTCCTTTCATGTTTTTCCTATGACAAATTTTTTGAGTCACCAAAAGGAAACTACGCCCTCTTTTGTTGAATGTTTCATGTTTTTCCTATGACATCTTTTCTAAGTCTCAAAAAGGAAACTACGCCCTCCTTTGTCGAATGTTTCCTGCTTTTATCTCTGATTGCTTTTATGTGGGTTTTGGGCACTTTCTCATTTCCTCCCTGACTGCTTTTGTCATAAAGTTTCCAATTTTTTCACCTTGGCAAGTTGACTTTGCCAATGCACCCCCCTGACATGGAAATCTCAATTCCATATATTATTTGCATAATAATCAATTAATAACAATAATTAAAATCAAGTACATGCCTAATAATAATTATTGAGCAAAATTTCCCTAGGCTAATTAATTAATGCCACTTTATCCCCTTAGGTGTTTTAGCAAGGTCCACACATTTGGTGGTCAAAATGTGGGGTCATGACAGTCCTCCCCTCCTAAATCTACTTGTCCTCAAGCAGAAGCACTCCATAGTGCTACAAATTGCTCCATCATATTTATGTTACTCTACTCTAATCCTAGTCATTTGCCAAATGACCACCTATGACAACAAAATTTTCCACCTAGTAGAGGTAACTGAGTAGAATGCATGGATCCCACTGCCTCCTCTACCAGGATCCAAAAACTACTCCTGCCTTTGGAATTTTCCATTTCCAAGAATGCCAGGGTCCCATGGTATCATCTGCCCCATTCCGCTCATCAGTAAAAACACCAAAATTCCACCGTCGTAGAATATTAAAATCATGATGTGGAAATCATACCACCATATTGAAAGTTGAGAACTCTTAATACTAAATTGAAAGTCTGTGAAACTTCCCCACCCAACATAGAATTATTTATGTGCATGATGCATACTAGCACTGAAGCTCACAGTTTTGTTGCTGCAATGGCATATGTGTGAGTCCCATGTAAAACCCCAATGAGTATAGGCATCATCCAACCAAAAAGGATGCCCAAACTTCTCACAATAAGGTGTTTCATCACAATTATCTCAAAAGATGCAAGGAGGAAAAACAAATAAGCTCCCCCTCATCCAACTTGAGAAAGTATTGACACTCCAACCACAAGGTCCATGTGAACACTTCCAATGGCTCAACTCTCTGCCACTGGTCAAATGGTACAAGTATCCATCCAACTATGTGTATTTCCTCCACAAATACCACCTTATGCAATATATTTTCCTGATCAACCCCTCTTAGCAGTTTTCTTGCTTAGTTTCCTTCCACTACTCATGAGCATAAGTTTTTCTTCAATAAGACTCCATGTGTGACATGTAATCTTCCACCCAATCCATATGTGGATGAATGGCCTCAAGTGACAACAATATGTGCCTATGTGGCTGTTGGTTCATTAAGCAAGTCATCATGAACACCTAAGAAAGCCTCCAACTCCTCCTATTACACCAACAAGGAAAATTCCTTCTCCCAATTTTCATCCCCACTTGATGAGGTTGAAATAGAAGTGTGGGTAGAGCTCTGAATCATATCTCTGAAATAATTATCCACCCAACTTATGGCTTCCTAATCTTCATCAATGGATGATCCCACTAAGGTGAGCTCATCTATCTCTTCCATGGAGAAGAGACTCTCTCCATAAAATAGCTCCATTTTTCCCTGGAAAAGATCAAGTTCTTGGTCCTAATCAGGCTTGTCTGCACAATTCTCAAGCACATGAAAAACCAAGTGCATCTCATGATATTCCTCTATATGTTAAAGAATGTAGTCAGCCTTGTGAAGATGCTTGAATGGTTTGTAGGAGGGTAGGTGAGATCTTTGTAACTTCTCATGAAGTTGCTCTATGTCAATCTTGGACTCTTGGAGTGCACCTTGAGTTCTCTTCAAGGAATCTAGGGTGGTCAATAATTCTTGGTTGAGCTTGCATATCTCTTCTTCATCCTTCAAGAATGCTCCATACCATAACTCCACAAGCTCAAGAAGTCTATCTCTATCAAAAAGCAACTGTAGAAAAATACCTTTGGTGCTTGTCATGGCCTTCTAAAACTTTTCTATGCCTTCAATGGAAGATTTCTCCTCCAACTTCCAATAGATATTTGTCATCAATGCATAGGTTCTATTGAGAGTGTGTAGAGCCTCTTTGATTTTGCACTCACTCATCGTCAATGACCCTGGAAGAAAATGAGGTTCTTACAGATGAACCTCTTCTTCTTCCCTCTCTCTAGGATCAACTTCATGAAACTCTAGTGGTGATGTGGAAGTTGATCTTGCAACCTTTTATTCGAGTGAAATCTCTATGTCACCAACATAGAGAGATGGACATCCCTCAATAGATTTTGCGGTGAATTTTGAGCATCCATCAATGGGTACTCTTTCAATCATGTCTAGAGTGTTTCTTATCCCTCTGGATTGTTGTTCTACAACACTGGTGGTAGGGTAAAGTGAATGAACACCCTACTCTTTTCTTGCAAAATCCTCATCAGTAAGGATTTCAGCTATGTCTTCCATGGCTGTGACATATTCCTCTTTATGCTTATGGGAAACTTCACCATGCTGCAAGAGAGTACAAAACTCAGAATTGTGTGCATCCCTTTGCATCAGATTTTTCTCCTTCAGATTTCCTAGTTCACACCCAGCTGCTGGGGATTATCTTCCACTTCATTAGGAAATTCAAATGATGAATTCTGATTTGATATTATTTCTTATCTTGGATCTGATCGAAAATATTCCTTCACCATCTTATCACCATTGACACCCTCAACCTTCTTTTCATCGATTGTGTGATCACCAACAGAGAAACTAGGAGTGAATTTATCTCCCTCATAATTGTCCTTCCTTTTGCAATCCTTAGATGCAGGTGAAGAATTTTTATCTTTCCATGGATCAGATGGTTGTAAGTGAACATGAAAGCTGCAAAAATAGGAACCTTCATCAAACATGTTCTTCACCTTATCCTCTTCCTGTACATATACTTTGGTGGCATCCTCTTCCACCAAAATTTTTGGTTCACACCCAAGCGATGTGGCCGTGTATTCTTCTTCCTTATGTGGCTCTAAAGGTGATTGTAATTCTGATTTGTAATATCTTTTTGGATCTGATCCAAAATGTGTCTCTCCACCCATACAAAACCCCTTTACGAATTTTTTGTGAGACTCTTTCATGTCCCCACATTTAGAACTAAAATCTAAATATTTTATTAGTAGTTTGGTTCAAATTTCATGAGCATCATTCCTCTGCAAAACAACAATTTCAACACATCAAACTACTCTAAATTACTCCTACTCCCACCACTCTACCTTACTAACTGATAATTCACGACTCTAATTGATTGCATGTGTTAGGTGCAGGCTTCCATTTTATAATATTACCATGATGACAGCAAGCTTGGCTTGTTAGCTAATCTCACGATCTAGAGAATAATCAAAGGCTTTGAATCTGTTGAGTATATTCTCAAATAAATTTCTAGATAGAAATGTTGAAGGAATGCGTCCCCCAACCTCATGGATTGTTCTGAGCTGACTTGGACGTTTTGAAAATTGGTTACAACAATATTTTGGATAATTCTCCTCTGATTAGGCAAGGATTTCTCCTAACCCATTGAAAATTTCTAAAAATAGTCCACAAGCAAGGTAAATGATTCCATTTCAGAAGTGGGTTTTCAATGGTTTTGTGAGATTCCTTTTTGTTTGTTCAAGAGTAAAGCCCAAATTTTACTTCCTATTAAAGTGAAGGAAACATTAACAACACCTTTGAATTGTGATATTTTTTCCACATGTGCAACCTAGGCATGAGGCATGAACAACAAAATATATATTAATACTTCAACTTAGAAAAATCATGCCACCAAATTGGTTGAAAAGACCTGGAAGTATGAGAATCAATGATCTTCATTCATGGCAGTACTGAAACGAGTATCAAATCAAGGGCTGGAAATTTATCACTTCTTGTTTAAGGAACCCAACTTTGTTTTTCATAAATATGTTAGTCAAAAACTAAATTTAATTCTTCAAATGATAAAATAATGACTATTGTATCATTGATTACCTAATATTTCTTGGAGGTAAGATATGGAGTAAAAATGCATGGAAGAAGGATTCATGATGGCTTATATTCTATTACTACCATAGTCAAAGATAGGAAAGAGTTTAGCAAAAATTGGGGCATGACACCCTTCTCATGAATCATTCACATTTCTGAGTTTAATTTGGTTTGCCTTCTTATTCTACTTTGATAAGGTTTTGTGTGAGTGAGTAGCACTGTGAGTGTGAGAGGTGGGGAACATATGTGAGTGTGGCTTGAGTTTAGTGTGAATGAGGTTCCTTGAGCATTGAGTAATTTCAAGTAACCACAGTTCAGGTTTGTATGCAACACCCAATATTATGAGTAGTAACCAACATCGTAAGAAACACCCTGTGAGAGGATGCATCTTGCAGTGTGAGTAGCAACTTGCAATTCATTTCATAATACTCTTGATAGATGCAGATTCAAGTTGATTTAAAATGGGAGAATAACATGAATTTAACTATATCAATTCATCAATATTTTGAACTTGAATTGAAGCATAACTAGGAGGATTTTCTAAAAACTAAATTATCATGGATGAATGGGTTAACTTGTAAGTAACTAGGTGAAAAACAACTTTTATGTTTCCTTAGCATGAAATATATTATATTTCGCAACAAATATGGCTACAAGTATATTGTCAAAAAATATGGCATGGTGTTAAAGGTTTGGATCATCCAACTACACTTTGTTTATAAATTCTTATTCATTTGTAGTCAATGCATAGTTCTCAACAATCAACCGTATTGGTAGACAATTATGAATGACTTTAGGAAATCTTCTAGGAGCTAGTTGAGTCAAAATAGCCTCTTCTTGTGCCTAACTACAATGTATTGAGACACCATTTAGTTCCTTGTTTCTAATTATTCCATGGAGAAATGTGTAAATGATATTTAAACCTCACACATTGCATGGAGAAATGTATAAATGATATTTAAACTTGTTGGCTTATGGTTTCCAATCCCAAATGATTATCACTCTACAAAGGAATTTCCTTAATGAATTCCTAACCAAGGATTCCCCCTATAAGTGCACAAACTGTAGGTAGTTCTTGTGTCTTGGTATCGAGAATATTTACAAAATAATATCTAGTAATTCAAATATCCTCTGATATTACATTTTTTTTATAGAAATGCAATGATTGGTCTTGAAGCCCAATGTTCGCACCTTCATAATCCACATAAAATTTCTTGGGACAACTGGGAAAGTGGATGAAGCATGTGAGATGTTGAAGTGAATGCAGAGGACTGTGCACTACAAGGCAGATGTTATGTCCTTCACTACATTGATGGATACTCTTTGCATTAATGTTGATAGATTAGAGGAGGCCAAGGAATTTTTAAATGAGATGAGAGGAAGGAAATGCTGGATGGATTTTTTCATATACAATATGTTAATCCACAATTATGGCAATTCCATAGACATCAGTGTTGTCCATTAGTGCATGTTTAAGAATTTGATCTTCAAAGTTATTGAAGATGATATTTGTACTTGTGGCTTGATTGAATTGTGAATGATATTATAAATTTTTACTTGCTAATTTTAATCTTGATGCTTTCTTTGATTAAAATTTATGTTACTTAGCATAATAATATAATTTTTAATAATAGTATAATTTAAATTTATCAACGACAAATCAATTAAGCATTAGTTTTTTTATATTTTTTTAATATATATTAATGATGTAGTTCCTAACTTTCCATTTCCTACAAATTTGGAGAAAACCTCTAGATATATCTAATACCCATATCCACACTCCCAACATTCCCTAGTTTCAGAAACTTGTGCAACATAGAATATTATTCTTCCATTCAACCACGAATGGTAGAAGAGATTCACGATAGAATTCAAAGGAGGATCCCCTCTCTCCTTGGTCCAATGAATCTTCCCTTGCATATTTTTCATCTCAAATTTATATTAATGGTGTTTCCATGTAACTTCCTGCAGTTTTAGTGATATTAGAAAAGGGACTGCGATTCAATTACCAAAAATCACGAAAGAATCTTCATAGAGATTACTCGATAGTAAATAACTAGAGAATGACATTACGGAAACTTGGCATTAAAAATATAAGGGCTTGCTTTTTTTTTTAATAAGTTGATAGGTTGTGATTATGAAAACTTAACATTAAAAATATATTTTTTTAAATTCTCGATAAATTTTCATTGGAAAAACCTAGAATTAACATATAATTAAAAAATTGAAGTCAGTCATGCAGCTAATGTATCAATAAATAACTAATGTATCCACAAATATTTACCGTGAAGGCATTAAACAATGGAAACAAAGTCTCAAACTTATGTAGTGAATAAAAGACTAATAAAAACATGTCACGTGTCTTTATACTATTTTGAGGATAATTAACACGTTTTCCTCCTATTTGACGGTCGGTATGCTATTTTCCTCCAATTTGGTTGTGACCATTTTCAGAGACAACTATATTCGAACATAAATGATGCCACTTCAAATGGAATATTTGAAGTTCTTCATTCATGCTTCCACTGAACTTCTAATGTATTTTACCAACCATTTGATTTACACAACTCTGCCTCATTCTTTTTCTATATTCCATGAAATATTGCACATTTAGTTGCCATTCTTTTAAGTTCTTTATTCATGCTTCCACTGAAATTCTGATGTTTTTTACCCACCATTTGATTTACACAACTCTGCCTCATTCTTTTTCTGTATTCCATGAAATCTTGCGCATTTAGTTTCCCTCTTTTTCTGTATTCCATGAAATCTTGCGCATTTAGTTTCCCTCTTTTTCTGTATTCCATGAAATCTTGCGCATTTAGTTTCCCTCCGCCTAAATATTTACTATGCCTGCTGCAAACATTCTCCTACATCTCCTAAATTTAGCAGTATTTTTTCTCTAATAACCGCATTACCGTGCTTGAGGTCCTTACCTTGTCGGAAAACCTTCACGGGAGATGAAATATTACCAACGGAATGCAATTTTTTCCTCACCTTGTATTTCTCCTATTTTGCGGCGAGAACTCCATGAAGCACGAAGCACCAACTCCAAATCACGAAAAATGACGTCCCTAGACCAAACTTTCTCATCCGACCTTCGATCCGCATAAAAATTGAGCCTCCCCTTGATTATGGAGTTGGTGAGTCCATTCTTGGAAGAATTGCGATGCCGAACAACTTCTTTCGTCTCCATTGTAGGGCTTACTCTGTTGTTACTTCAATTATCTGCGCTATAATCTTCCCCTTTGTCGTCCTAGAATTCCATGGATGAGAAAAACGAATTCGTTGATCAAGATTTTGTTGGGAAAGTGACAGATATGAGGGTAGACATAGGAAAGAATGAAACACATTCGTTCTTGTTTGTCCATGCACGATACAATACGATGGTGAAGTGACACCTCTCCATGCTCCTAACTGCATGCAGAAATGGCGGGAAATAGCTGTATGTTTCTCATTAGCTAATAGAGCCTATGAAGAAGTTCGTCCTACCTATTTTTATGGGAAGAAGAACGGGTGTGCGCAAACAAATGACTTTATAACAAATAATTTTTGGTGTAAATATCTAAAATGTCAAGCTCTTTGGAATATCCAAGATGGAAAAACTTATCCAAAAATCCTGTTCGAACTTCGAAGTATTTTTTAAAGGTTATCAATCATTTTTGCGACAATTAAAATTGTAATTCTAATTTTAGTTCAGATAAAATTATTTTTTAATTAAAAAAATCAAAACTTATTATTTTTATTTTTATGATTATAATCAGAGTTGTTTAAATGTCAGAAGTTTTTTTATTTATGAGTGATTTTTATTAGAATTTGGCTAATTGTTTTTTACAAAATTTGAATTTCGAAGTGCCCCAATCATGATTTTGAATGCATAAATGGATTTCTGCATTCTCACATACCTCAAGAGCACAAAGATTATGCAAAGTCAACAACTATTGTATGTTTTTTCAAGAATAAAAGATATTAATGAATAACATTAATATCTTTAATGTTATTAATTCAAAATGATTATAGCAAGATTTTAGGTTAAAAATATCCATTTCCTCTCTCATGTTTTTGATTGGCTAAAAAAATGGATTATAATTCATTACACATTTAAACTACTTGGGTTAGATGAAGTTAAACCAGCAATGTCTTTGATGATTGTGTAATGTTCCATTTTTTATAAATAAGGATTGACTGAGGACCTTTAACACCGGGAGCACATTAGGAAAATTATTCAGTCATCAGTATAGTAAAGAGTGCCATTAGAGTTATTATCATAAATCATGCAGAGCATGCAAGCCTTATTTCTTCCGTATTAAAGTCAACTTGAAATTAGAATTGCATGCATGCAAAAGTGAGCATAAACCCTAAAAGTGGCATGCAAACCCTAAAAGTGACATGCAAACCCTAAAAGTGCATAAGGATCTATTTAAGAAGGGTTATGGGACTAAAGGAGATATCTATTGTTATTGTTGATTGATTTTGGAGTTTCGAGCAGCAGCACAGCATGTAGCCATGGCAGTTGGGGTTGAAGACGATGTCTTCAGCTAACAAGGGTTTAGTAGTGAGATATCTGCCCTAGTCTTCTATTGTGATTAGATCATCCAGGTTTATCCATAGCATTCATCATATATTTTAGCATTCATAGATCCAACACATTTCAAAGGTTTATTGGCAAATCCATGTTTGCAACCAAAAGTAGCAGGGAAATCACAGAAGGATTCACTCGGACCACAAAACCCAGTCTTTCCTCTAAATATCAGCTTCCTCTTTCTTATCAGGCCTATCCTACGGCATATAGTGATTATCGGCCATCAGTTTGCTCATCTGGAGTAGCTATCAGCAAAACGAGAGCTTTGGGGGCATGAGCAGCAGAACCACAGATCAATTCGTTGGGGCACTTAGAGGCTGCCAAATCTCTGCATGTGTCATTCTATCTCTTTAGCATCATCACACGGACAAGATCACAAATTTTCAGCCCAAACGGACCTCTCCTCCTACAAAAATGTCACCTTCGGTCTAGAGGGTTTTTACGGTACTGCGAGGCAATAACACCGGAGGAAAAGAGCATTATTAGAAAACCCATCCGGATCCTTATGTATGCAGCTATCTCTGGAGTCATTATTAGCCAAAATATCAGTGTTAAGTGTTAATTTCTCTCTGCAAAACCCTAACCCTAATTCAGCTATATTTTAGGGCATTTTTGCATGGCGAGTTTGCATGCAGAGTTATTTTGCAAATTTGTATGAGGTTGAGTGTGCGAGTCAGCACTATCATAGAACATTAGAGAATATCAATATTTGGGATATTACATGTTTAAAGTAATACTATAATAATGAGATATTAATGAAGGCAAGATATAGCAAGAGCTACGAAGTGGCAATGCCCTTGACATTGCAAGTAGTTGTTGCTATAAGATATAATCGATAGAAACAATGGTTAATAGTCGTTACACAATTTAGAATAGTTGTTGCACATATTTAAATGAAGAAAAGACTAATTTTAGATATCTCAAGCATTCCACAACATTTCTTCTAGTTACAAATCAACACCTATCATATTAGATTTTAAATTTGGAAAGCTTGTTACAGTCTTTTTATTTTCACAAAATTTATTGTTAAGGGCTCTACTATATATAGGATACTTTGTTACCGATGTATTTGCTTTCTTTTATTTATGGTTTAGATGTATAAATTGTTTAGTGAATACAGAAAGTGTATTACAACAAACATAATGGGAAGTTCATAGTTCCTTTAGAAATCGAATCCCTTACGTTGATAAAGGCACTTAAATATCTATATATTTATGATGAAGTAAACAATATTGTTATATTAAAGTTTGAATTTCATTAGGCAAAGTGCTTTGATAATAAAGTATTAATTTAAATTTTCATGTAGCATTTACATTATATTAAGTTTTAAACATTGAATGGTTTTCAAATGGGACATATAAACATTGGTCAATGTGGCCTTAATTACATCTGAGGCATTACACAATGGAGACGAAGTCTTGAAGATTCCTTGTCGGTCGGGAGAATAGAAACCTGACACATGTCTTCCTACTATTTTTGCGATAATTAACATGTTTTCCTCCTATTTGATGGTTGGTTTTCTATTTTTCTTTGATTTGGTCATTGGTTGGTCAATCTATGTACATCATCATCACCTTCAAAAATAGTATCTACTTCACTCATTATCGTGGTCATTTTCACAAACAACTGTATTCGAACAGAGATGATGCAATTACAAATGGTAGGAACATCAAAGCAGAAACATAAAAATGTACAAAAGGGTCTTGCAATGTCCCTCTGCATTAGTGATGATCATGGGCTTCCCTCCTTCCATGGATGTTGCAGCTGAATTTTTGCTCCCTAAATTGGTTTCTATTACCTTCTTGCAGAGGAACCTCACAGGTCCCGCAGCTAACCCTCTATATTGTTGCAGATTCTTGCTCTACAAAGTGATGAATCTACCATTGAAGATAGGATACATTCCCAAACAAGGAACTATTTTGATTCCCATGACTAGATTTCTTAGAATATTTGATGTTAGTATGAGGTATGCCAATTGCATCAAGTCTCGGAAGAATTCCTAAAAACAGCAAGACCATGCGACTGCTAAGACCCATCTCTAATGTGGGGAACATTCCTAGTCAAATCCTGGACTTCTTAGTCTCTTGAATCTCTGAAACCCATTTACTCAAGTACACATTTTCACGGATGTGTAAAGAGGGTGTCATTTTCCTTTAACCCTTACCACACATTACTTCATCTCCATTACACAGTGTGGAATCCTCTTCTCCAGAGTTATGAGCTCTTGTAACTGAGTGAATATGTCTAAGATAAAACCTTAAGCCACCAAAATAGAAAATAGGAAAAAAAATTAACCAAGAAAATTGGGCATACACATTGCCATGTTTGAATATTTAACTTGTCAAAGGGTTTACACCGAGGTTTTATGGGTTCAGGGCACTCGCAAGGGTGGTGCTTATTTTGTCCAATGACCCAGTAAATGCCAAGGTAACGAATCTACATGAATATGACAAGGTTTCCCAAGAGGAGTTTGAGGTCACTAAGAGTGTGTTTGTTAAGGACGTTTTGTGGGTTTACACCAATGGTTTGTGGGTTCAGGGAACCCGCATGCATGATGCTTATGCTTTTCAGTATTTATAAGGATGCATAACTTAAAGTTATAGAATTTGATGCTTGAAAAAGAGACTTGTTCTTCTTGTAATAGAGGCAATAAAACCAAAGTAAGCAAGCTAAACCTCATTAGAGAGAAGCAGAGCTCAGGTAAGGTCTTTGTTTATGAACTTACTCTATTAAAGAATTAGTTTAATGACAATAGGATGAAGCATTCAAAAGGCTTATTAGAAGATAATAGTTTCTTTTCCTCAACTACATTAGACCATCTATTTTCTTAGAGTAGAGCAGTGTTGCTACCACATTACTTACCATCAATGTAATTGCAATTCTTGTAGTGGGTAGTGATTCACTGAATGGAACTTTGTACCTCCATCAACATCATACTCATTTTTACTACTCACATAATTGTAGTAGTAAGGAAGCTTTTGATGCATAGGAGTACCACACTCAACACAAGGATACTATAAATCCATGCCAAGTTTATTGGATTCTCTAAATAAACAAAGACAACTTCAACTTGGTACAAGTTTTGAGCAAATTAGGGTATCAATTGGACTTGGTAAAAAAAGATCCACTGCAATAAGATGTCCCACAACATCATTTAGGGCTCTTCTTAAGGGACTGGGCAACAAGATTCAAGAATATGTGAGGAGGTTTGCACGACACATAATACCCTCATAAGTCTCAAAAACAAATCCTAGCATTTATAAGGTCTGACAATCAATACACTTCCATTATCAATGTAGTCTACCCAAAAAATTCCATGTTAAAATGTGTCTCTAGTGTGCTTATCAAACCTTTCACCCATAATACTTGCAAATTAGTTTGACATGCTTATTTTATATAACAATTTCATGGCAACTATAGTATCAACAAGGCTATAACTAATTTACCTAAATTAGATATGGATGGGTATAATCATATTTCTTACATTGAGATCTAATTAAAGAGAGATTAATATGAACCTTAGATCATCCACATGGATGTTGATTAGGACTTCATGCAAACTCTCTTAGGACAGTGGATTTATCCATAATTCCTAGGACAGTGGATTTATCCATAATTCCTAGGACTGTCCACTTGTGCAAATTTGAATATTCTACCACTTGGTACATATGACATTGTTATTAGAATAGATTGGTTAGAAGCACACTGAGTTAAACTTGAATGTTGCGACAAAAAATTTAAGTGCATTGATGATGAAGGAAACCCAAGGGTTGTAAAAGGAATTCAAAAGGAAATTTTTGTTAGGCATATTTCAACCATTGAGTTGAAGAAATTTTGTAGAAAAGGTTTCCAACTGTATGCAGCCCATGTTTTGGATAAAACAAAGAATGAAATTCCCAAATTAGAGGACCATCATGTGCTACAAAAATTCAAGGAAGTGTTACCTGAATAACTGCCAGGACTTCCTCCAAAGAGGGACATTGATTTCACAATTGATCTTGTTCTGGGAGCAACACCAGTGTCTAAGACACCTTACAAGATGAGTACACCAGAGTTGTTGGAGCTTAAAATTCAATTGCAAGAATTATTAGAAAAGAAGTATATAAGGCCAAGTGTGTTCCCATGGGGAGAACTGGTACTAGTTGTGAAAAAGAAAGATGGAACACTTGGGTTTTACAAACAACTGAATAAAGTGACAGTGAAAAAAAAGTACATGTTTTCTCGAATTGATTATCTTTTTTACCAAATGAGACAAGCAAAGGTATTTTCAAAGATTGACTTGAGGTCTGGATACCATCAAGTGAGGATAAAGGAAGAAGACATTCACAAGACAACCTTTAGAACAAGGTATGGACACTATGAATTTGTAGTGGTGCCATTTGGTCTCATTAATGCACCAGCTACATTCATATATGTCCCATGAATAGTCTTTTCAGCGGATATTTGGACAAGTTTTTTCTTATATTTCTTGATGTCATTCGTGTTTACTGTAAGAATGAAGAGGAACATGAAGAACATTTGAGAATGGAATCACAATTGCTAAGAGAGCATAAGTTGTATGCAAAGCTACGTAAATGTGAATTTTACAAAAACAAGATTCATTTTTTGCATCACGTTATCTCAGAGGAGGGAGTATCAGTTGATCCAAAAAATATTGAATCCCTTATGAATTTTCCAACTCTAAATAATGTAACAGACGTGAGATATTTTATGGGTCTTTCCAGTTATAATAGGAGGTTCATTGAAGTATTCTCCAAGGTTTCACACCCAATTACCTATTTTCAAAAGAAGGGAATCAAATTTGAATGGACACATAAATGTGAATAAAGCTTCCAGTTGTTGAATAAGCTTCTCACAAGTGATGTAATTCTGAAAATTGTAGACCGAAGAAAGGACTTTGTGGTGTGTACATATGCATGCAAATAGGGACTTGGAGGAGTACTTATGCAAGACAATTATGTGGTATGTTATGAATCTAGGAAACTAAAGGAGCATGAAAATAATTATTCTACCCATGACTTGGAACTTACAAGCACCATACTGTTGATGTAATTGTAACTTCAGAATGTATTCACTTGTATTTCTTATCTATTGTAACCCGATGTTTATTCCGGGATGTTATCATGTTATGTCATGCCCCGATGTTCCGATCGGGAGAATCAATAATGTAAACAAGTCATGTCAAGTCATTGTGGGTAACCCTCCTATTGCCTAAGGGTTAAAGTCCCTGCAGTTTCAAGGCACTAGGGTTATTAGACTCTCCTAGGAAATGTCGGCCCTAGTAGTGTTTTAGTCATGCTGGGATTGGTGTAAATAGAGAGTTTGACTCTCTATTTAGCACACATCACAAACACACTCAAGTGTAGCGCATAGTTGAGGAAGGAGAAGACACTGGGGCTAGACAAGAAGAAGGTTACTGCCGTCGGGAGAGCATCTTACTGTTTTGTTGTTTACCTTTTGTGCTAATTCTATCTCTGAGGAAGTTGCGAGGTTTTCTCCATTTATGGTTTTCCCGAGGAAAAACACTATGCATTGTCTCTTGTGTTTGATTGTGTTGAGGCTTGGAAATTCATAGGAAACAACAGCAAGGTATTCTCCCCAGTCAACATTCTCAACTAGCCCATGACTATTTGGTGTGGGGAATTCGTTCAGTTTGCGGTCTAGCTACCGTAGGTCAAATAAAAAAAGGGTTTACCAGTTGTGGCTCGGTCCACCGTATATATTTTGTATTTTGACTTAAAGTATGATATGCACATGCCTAAGTAACCATGCAGGGGGATAAGGATGTAGAGAGTAGTCACAATGTGATGCAAGGGTTCTTACCTCTCGTCTTAGGACTCACAAGCATCCAAATCATATATAAGCAAGAAAATAAATACTAATTAAACTATCTCTAGAGAGCTTAATATTAAATCATGAGTAATGCACTACTGTTCATGTGTTATGGAAAATTGCAGATAGTTGTTCTTATAACCAAACATATAAACATGAATAAAAGTATACATGATAAGATAGCTCATTAACAATTAAAACTCCCATTACTCATAGTGGAAAAACATCACAGAAAATACCAGAGAGCATTCAGACAAGAACATAGGTTCAGAAAGTTAGAGCACTCTCACAGTTAATGAAACACAGTTGAAAATGAAATAGTTCCCATTCAACATCGCTCATTTAATCCCATTGATATATTCCACAAAGCACTTTCTCCAATAGGGAAAATTTGCAATTTCTGGCTGTAAAACGAAGTAGTTCCTCTTACAAGCAATAGTTTACAAGTTTTCAAGGGGAAAAAGCCCCTATCAATTCTATCTTTCAAGTATTTAAACCAAAACAGTAGACCGCTTGGGATACCCCCAAGCATGCGACCTTTCCGTCCTTCAAATGCTTCATCTCCCTCTATGTTTTCTATATGCACTCATGATCTGCTCAATAACCGGTAGATATTTTGGGTCTACACCTTTGTCACTACTTCTTTTGTCTTCTACTCCACCTGCCCTCCTTGTGATCCTGCCGGTTATGGTTCGATCTTTACCAGAACTTCCCAGTTATGCCTTCGCACCATGGTAGCCTATACAGTCCCTTGAGTCCAGCTGCAGTTAATCAATATGCATCATTCACAATGATTGCATTCTTAAAAAAAACGTCAAATTATACCAACTAAAATGGCTAATCCACAAGAAATGGCCAGGTGCACCACTGTTATGAGAATTTTAACAAACGCCGACACCACTACCTCGTCCATCTACGGGCTTGAAAGAAAATCATCAACAATGGAAAATGGGAAACTCATCGGCGGCTTAGAATACTAACATCGGTAGGCTAGACCTATTCACAACTACGTAAGTGGGTCTTATCAGGTGAAGGGTATTGCAACGACACTTAAACACATCGGAGTCGGAAGGGTTAAGACTTGAGCCATGGGCGGGAAAACTTTCAATCAGAAATCGAAAGGACATTGACATCGGAAGCCAAAAGCTTTGCATATCTGCAACGGTGGAAGAGACAAGACTACGGGCATGCGACATGTATCGACGGGTGGAGTACTTTTCACTTTGGGTAGCTAGCCACTTTGGGAGCCGCAACGATGGAAGACGAATAGACAAAGCACTTCGATCAAACATAAATTGACGCCCGATCACAAAAGTATTACGTGTCCGAAACAGCTCTAAAAAACTTGTTTCACCTGAAAAAAGCGGCAACAATTGATCTGATTCATCCTCGACTAGCAAAACCAGACTCAAAATGTGTGACCCACTACAATTTTCAAACACAGGCAACTTTTGAAACAAGGAGAGAGTTAATATTCAAATTCATTCAAAAATAAAGCATGACCAACAAAGTTAACGGGTCCAAACGATTCAAAGCAACAGTAAATCATGAGGAGGGGACCAAAATTTGAAAAATTTGGGAGAACAGTTGCAGATGCAACAATTGGCGACTACCTGGTGAACCCCAGATCTCTGGACAAATTCTTCCTTAAGTAACACATTGTTTAACAATAAAACCAACATGTTGAATTCTTCTAGATGTATGGATTTCCCAAATGGAAAATACATGTACTTTTAATCATTGAGGGTAGTCCAATTTAGGAAAATGAAAACCAAGATTTCAAAGTCAAGATAACTCTTTCGAGGCTAGGAATATGAGTTTCATTTTTACCTCTGTCTTTGGGTAGCTTCTAGCTTGGACACCATAGGATTGTAACATACGGTAAACAAAAATATTCATTTGTTCCTTATTCCCATGCCATTTTGCACCTTTTTTGTGCTTTTGGACTTTTTGTCCTTTTGAGTCCTCCTCATGCCTTTCTTTCTAAATTTTTTATTCAGGCTCCTCTATCCATAGTGTCCTTTTGTGTGAGAGATGTATTTAATTTTCAGCTCATGGATGGAGAAGAACTTTTGGCAATTTTATACTCATATGATTTAGTACTTTGTTTTGATACATATTGCTTTCTTAAGAGTTTTGACTCTTCTTAGCCTTTTAGCTTTCAATTCTTGGCATGGGATCATTTATATATAATATACTGTTTACCCTGCTTCCTTTCCATGGGTCTTTTGCTGTCACCTCTTAGGAAATTTTTAGATGTGAAATGGATGGAGCCTTGAAATAGTATTCTAGACCTTTTGATCCTGAGTTATTTTACAGGGATTAAGTAGGATCAATGTGTTCATAGCCATTTAAGAAAAAATGTTAAACTAGAAGAGAGTCTTTCAGATAACATAATAATACACAGTCTTATAATCAAGGATTTAGTTACTCCAGAATTCTGATGCTCTCCATGCAACCAAAAGTTTGCCTCTTTGATTGAAAACAATCAAAATCTAGACTGAAGCAAAACAAAAACAAAAATAACATAAATCAAATAAAACAACCAAATCAATTTATTTATGTACAAAATAGAAGAACACAAATGAGGCTCAGGAAAAATAAGGATTGAGAACCAAGCCATTTACTGGCAAGTTTTCCTCCCACCCCTGTAGATCTTGCAACTTATAATTGGAAGGGCCAAGTTTTGCCGCAATCTGGAAAGAACCTACCCACAACTACTGGAACTTCGTGTGTTTTCCCTTCTCATCATGGGGGTGATCCCACTTGAGAACCAAATCTCCTACTTCAAAGTCTTTTGGTCCTGCCTTATGTTTGTCGAACCATCTCTTTATTACCTCTTGTTGTTGCTTAAAGCGCTCTCTTGCTTTAGATCGAGCCTCTTCTGCTTTCAGAAGATTATATATCCTTATTTGCAAAACTTCATCATCCGACCCTCTAGACTCTTGAGCTATTATGGAAGAGGGTAGCATGATATTGGGGGGGAGAATGGCTTATTTTCCATACACAAGAGTATACAGAAACACTCCTATCGAAGACTTGGGGGTGACTCTATCAGCCCAAAGGATGTTTGGTAGCACTGAGTGCCAACTCCTCTGGTTTTCTATTACAGTCTTCTTTAAAATTCTAATCATATTTTTGTTGGTATATTCAGCCAAGCCATTTCCTTGTGGATAGTAATTAGCAGAATAATGCAACTTTATTCCTTTCTCATGAGCAAAAGCAGTTAATTTAATTGATGAAAAGTAAGTAGCATTATCAAAGACTAACGAAACTGGAACTCCAAACCTGGTCATAATATGGTCTTGCGGGAAGCTGATGACCGTGTCCTCATTTATTTTGCACAGTGGGATGGATTCGACCCAGCGAGTGAAATAATCGATGGCGATCAAAATGTATTTGTGTTGTAGGGAAGAGCTTGGATTTATCTCCCCGATAATATCCATCCCCCATTGCTCGAATGGCTCCATGATCATTACAGGCTTCAGTGGTGCGGCTGCTTTAGATTGTCTCCCACCACACCTTTGACAAATGTCGCACTTCCTGACATGGGCGTGTGCATCTTTGAAAACCGTGTGCCAATAATAACCTGCCCTGAGAATTTTGTGTGCTGTAGTATCTCCTGAAAAATGTCCCCCAGCAGGCCCATCATGCAACTCTGTCATTACTTCCGTCGCATCTTCTTTCTCTAAGCATCTAAGAAGAACTCCGTCATAATTTTTTCTGAATAATATTCCTTCCACAATTTGATAGGAGGCTGATTTGAGACGTAGCGCTCTTCTTTGCTTAGAATTCCAATGCTCTGGCAACAATCCTGCCTGAAGGTAATGCACGAGGTCTATATACCAAGACTCGGGAGCTGTGAACAAAGGACATACATCCGTTAATTGTAATTCAGCCTCATCTTCCCAGGTGTGTTCGTCGTTGTTCCCATTTTCAGCCATTAGTTTGCACAACCCTTGCCCTTTAACTATAGATGCTAGTTTAAACTCGAGTTCTTACTCTTGAAGAGCTGTCACCCAATTACCCCCTCTTTCTCCTAACTCCTTTTATACAAAAAGGGACCTCACAGCTGGGTGTGGGACGATCACCTTGGTTCGAGTTTTTAATATGTGGGGCCTGAATTGTTTCACTGCTTTGAATACTGCATAAGCTTGCTTATCAATAGCCGGGTAGTTTAATTCGGCCCCTTGTAGACCAGTGCTCATGAAATATATTGGGAACTCATCCCCCCCATCTTATTTTTGAGTAATTACAGCTGCTAGCGAATCATTAGATGCAAAAGTATATAGAATTAAATATTTATCGAAATCTGGGCTTTTTAGGGAGGGTGCGTGTGTAATAGCAGTTTTAATCTTTCTGAATGAATTCTTCTCAATCTTAGTCCATTTGAACTGTGCACTTTGCTTTACCATTTGCTGCAGAGGTTTGACAATCTGGGCAAAATATGGCACAAATCTTCGTACGAAGTTTATTGTCCCCATAAAAGATTGCATCCCCTTTTTATTATGGGGAAAGGGGATCTGTTCAATGGCCTTGATCCTTACCGGATATATAGAGATTCCCCTCTTTGAAACTATATGACCCAGCAACTTACCCTCCGTAACAGCGAACACACACTTCTTGGGATTGAGTGAGATGCCATATTTCTGACAACGTTCGAAAATCTACCTTAAATGAAACACCTGCTCTTCTCTCCTCTTCGAGAATATTGTAATATCATCAAGGTACACTACAGCACTACAGCGAATCAACCCGCGGAAAGCTATGTCCATAGCCCTTTGGAATGTGGCTCCAACGTTTATAAGCCCAAAGGGCATTCTTCTGTAAGCAAAGGTTCCCCATCTGGTCCTGAATGTTGTCTTCAATCTGTCTTCTTCGGCTACTAATACTTGATTATAGCCAAAAAAATCGTCTAATAACGAAAATAGTTCAGAAACTGAGACTATTTGTAGTAGTTGCTCCAGGATAGTTATCTTTATCTGAAGAGTGGTTTAAATTCCTAAAATCCACACATAGCCTGATTTCTCCAGACTTTTTCCTCACTGGCACCAGATTTGAGACCCATTCAAAGTGCCTTACCTTAAAAATGATCCTAGCATCCACTAATTTCTTAACTTCACTCTAGATCAGAGGTTCCAATTTGGGGTGCATTTTCCTTAAAGGTTGTTGATAAGGTTTGACACCAGATTTGATGGGGATAACATGCTGGATGATGTTGGTGTCATATGTCTTCAAATCTTCATATGTCCATGCAAAAACATCTTTATATTCATTAAAGAGACTGATGAACTTATCTCTTTCTACTAGTGAACAACATTTGCCAAGATTCACATATTTAGGATTTGTCTCAGTCCCTAAATTTATCAGCTCAAACTGTAGAGATGAGTTGTGAGTCTTCACATTTGCTGGTCTTCTAAACGTTTCATTTAAATCGAACATTCTTTCTAAGGTTCTGACTCCTTTAGGGATGAAATTATCATACTTCAGCTCAGCCTGATGTTCTTCATCATCTATAATTGCTCCTTTAAATACCTCGTCATTGGTTAAGCATTCTATGATCTGTTGATCGTCGTCGAACACTCGTAAGTTGGTAATCATATCAGGGACTGAGGGCCTGAAAAGCAATTCAATGGGGCATCAATTATTAGTAGGCACAAGCCTAGCAGCTGATGTTACTAACAAGTCAGCCACTGCATTTTTGAGTCTTGGAATTGAAATAATATTAAATGCATTAAAACATTTGAGTAGGTCCCATACCTCATTTTGATAAGCCTTTAGGTGAGGAGAAACACAATGTATTTGATTCCGAATCTGTTTTACAATTATTTCTGAATCTCCAAAAACTTTTAGATTACTTACCTTTAATTCGATTGCTTTCTTTAAACCCTGCACTAACACTTCATACTCAGTTGTATTATTCGTACATTCAAACTCTAATCTACATGAAAGAAAATGTTTATTATTCTTGGGGTCGATCAGTACATAGCCGGCCCCTGACCCTTCTAACGTCTTAGAGCCATCAAAAAACAATGTCCAGAAATCACTAACTACTGCATGCGAATCTACTCCTACTACTAAGTTTACTATGTTACAGTCGTTTTCATCAGCGTGAAAATCGGAGGAGATCAGGTTGGGTGTCTGACATGTTGCTGGCTTCTTCTGCTTGGTAATTTCCTGGTTCCAATTCAATAAAATAATTTCCCAACACATAATCCACTGGTTCATTCTTCTCCTCAAGTTGAGTAATGTTGTATTTCATATGAGGCTCCCTCATAATCTTAATTTGATTCGGGCTTCCCTTATACGACAGCCACAAATGCGACCAATCTGAGGCAAAATATCCATTTAACTTCGCTGACTAGTCTCTGCTTAGAACAAGCCCATAAGCATCTAGTATGTCAGCCACCACGATATCAATGACTTGGCACACTTTATCATTTGAAGACATGCAGATCAGAACATCCTCCATCTCACCAATTACCCTTACATTCGTTCTATCCAGCTAAACAACTCTCCATGTGGATGGCTTAGGCTTCCCATTTATCCTTTTACAGACTAATATTGGCATAACGTTAAATGACGCCCCTGAGTCTACCAGGCAATTATGTACGTTGTGATTAAAAATTTCAAAAGTGAGGAGGAAAGGTGGATTCTTGTTCTTAGACTTACCTCTAATGTTGGTTTCTCTGATTTCTTCTTCTTCCTTGGGTCGATTGTCTGTGGGCATCCTTTCATCCGATGCTTCCAGTGATTTCAATAGTCTTTCTTTCTGCTGCGGCACTTTACATATTTCAAATAGTGAAACGTTCACCCTTACCTTCTTTATATCTTCCACGATGTCATAATCCATATGCGGTTCGATGGGATGCGGCTTATCAACCTTCAGTTTTTCTTCATTGGGCTTGGAAAACATATCATTCTGCCTAGGATCTTGGCTGGTAATGGTGAATTCGAGAATTTTATCATCTGAGGAATTATTTTGAAATTTATTAACATTTTTCTACAGCCTTTTAATCTTTGGGAGCAAGAGACTGTTTTCTTTAGCCAACCCCTGGCTTCTTGTTGTTACGTTGGTTTCCATGACGTCCCTGTAACCCCAATTCTTTTCTTCTTCAGCATCAAATAACGAAACATAATTCCACAGAACCATTGTTTCCTCTTCTTGTTCCTTCGTTGAAGTGGTACTTTCTTTCCTTTCTTCATCTTCATCTTCTGTTAATTTAGAATCCAACAGCTGATTCATAACCAACGTCATTGAGTTTATCCATTGAGGACAATTCTTCTTAAAGTGGGGTTGTTGGTGGAAAGTGCAAAAATTGTCCATCCCTACCTGTGTTAAGTTCATAGATGCTGAATTGTGCAGAGGAGGTTGGGACTGATTGTTATCCTCTCTTTTCTTGTAATAGGGCTTGTAGAACTTTTGAGTTTCCTTTTCTTTTTCCAAGTCTATGATTATGTTAGAAAGCTTCTGCATATCATTTTTGTCATACCTTCAAAATCTGGTGATTGCTCTTCCTTAGGTTTATTAAACAACAATGCTTTCCTTCCCGCCATTTTCTCTCTTGACCATTCAGGATAATCTTCGATACTTTCACTTTTAGCCTCTACCTTTTCTGCCTCCTCATAGGTTTCTACTAAAGTGGGCTTGGCCTTCATTTTAGTGAACATGGCCAACTCGGGTCCTAAAGATGAAGTATAATACTCAATCAGGACTTTATCCGAAGGTTTGTCAGCTTCAGAAAAATTCTTGAGGTATGCTGCAAATCTTTGAGTGAAACTATGCACCTTCTTCTTTCTCTCTTTCTTCAAGGCGCATAGTCCTTTCATGAGGGCTGCATGAGTCTTTTGAGTCACATACTTACTTCTAAAGATTCTTTGGAAGGTATCCCAATCAAGGATAGAGTTTGTAGGCAAACCAAAATACCATGATGCTGTAGCTCCTTTAAGGGTGTGCGGGAAAAGTATACAAAATACATCCTCATGCTCCCCAGCCCTTAACCCTTCTATTGCCAAGTAAAAACTTTGCAGGTGGTCATCTACTAGTATCTTTTCACTTGGGTTGAATTTGGGAAGCATCTTTTCAAAGGCTTGAGGTAAATCATGTAACGGAGGTGTCAGATTTAAAGGTGATCTATCTCTCCAGGCAGGTGGTGGATTCGGTGGGTTGGGTGGTTGATTGGAATTTACGCTTGCCATGAGTCTAGGTGGAGAGTGAGGAGGTGAGAAAACAGGAGTGTGAGCAAGGGAACTGTGAGGAGTATCCGGACCTTCTTGATTCAAAGGCAATACAACTTCTTATAAGGTTGTTTCTACAAGTTCTTCCCAATCCCCAACTAGCACTAAGTCTTCCAATATAGGACGATCCTTCCTTTTATATTCTCTTCTGGGCAATTCAGGGATGATCGGCACTCCTCCAATCTTCTTCACATATGCTCTGGTGTGTCTTCTCAAATTATTAACAACTTTGTTGTCAACATAAAACAAATGTTCTCTACCCCTTTCTTCTGGAATTGGATTATGAAGCCCACTACTTTCTGAACTATTACCAGTGGAATAGTCTCGAGAAAATGGGTTTCCTCGACTAGCCATGCACTGGCGGCCCTCCTTCTAGCACTAGAAATTGTTGAGGCCTGGAAATTTGCAGGCAAAAACAGTAAGGGATTCTCCCCAGTCAATGTTCCCAACTAGCCCGTGACTGTTTGGTGTGGGGAATCCATTCGGTTTGCGGTCCGGCTACCGTAGGTCAAATAACAAAAGGGTTTACCGGTTGCGGCCCGGTCCACCGTATATATTTTGTATTTTGACTTAAAGTATGATATGCACGTGCCTAATAACCATGCAGGGGGATAAGGATGTAGAGAGTAGTCACAATGTGATGCGCAAGTTCTTACCTCTTGTCTTAGGAATCACAAGCATCCAAATCACATATAAGCAAGAAAATAAATAATAACTAAACTATCTCTAGAGAGCTGAATATTAAATCATGAGTAATGCACTACTGTTCATGTGTTATGGCAAATTGCAGATAGTTGTTCTTATAACCAAACATATAAACATGAATAAAAGTATACATGATAAGATAGCTCATCAACAATTAAAGCTCCCATTACTCATAGTGGAAAAACATCACAGAAAATACTAGAGAGCATTCAGACAAGAACATAGGTTCAGAAAGTTAGAGCACTCTCACAGTTAATGAAACATAGTTGAAAATGAAATAGTTCCCATTCAACATCGCTCATTTAATCCCATTGATATATTCCACAAAGCACTTTCTCCAACAAGGAAAATTTGCAATTTCTGGCTGTAAAACAAAGTAGTTCCTCTTACAAGCAATAGTTTACAAGTTTTCAAGGGGAAAAAGCCCCTATCAATTATATCTTTCAAGTATTTAAACCAAAACAGTAGACCACTTGGGATACCCCCAAGCGTGTGACCTTTCAATCCTTCAAACGCTTCATTTCCCTTTATGTTTTCTGTATGCACTCATGATCTACTCAATAACTGATAGATCTTTCGGGTCTGCGCCTTTGTCTCTACTGCTTTTGTCTTCTACTCCACTTTCCCTCCTCGTGATCCTGCTGATTACGGTTCGATCTTTACCAGAACTGCCCAGTTATGCCTTCGTGCCGTGGTAGCCTATACAGTCCCTTGAGTCCACTTGCAGTTAATCAATATGCATCATTCACAGTGATTGCATTCTAAAAAAAAAAGCATCAAATTATACCGACTAAAACAGCTAATCCACAAGAAATGGCCAGGTGCACCACTATTATGAGAATTTTAACAAACGCCGACACCACTACCTCATCCATCTATGGGCTCGAAAGAAAATCATCAACAACAGAAAACAGGAAACTCATCGGCGGCTTAGAATATTAACATCGACAGGCTAGACCTAATCATAGCCGCGTAAGCGGGTCTTATCAGGTGAAGGGTATTGCGACGACACTTAAACACATCGGAGTCGGAAGAGTTAAGACCTAAGCCGTGGGTGGGAAAAATTTCAATCGAAAATCGGAAGGACATTGACATCGAAATCCAAAAGCTTTGCACAGCTGCAACGGTGGAAGAGACAAGACTACGGGCACGCGACATGTATCGGCGGGCGGAGCGCTTTTCACTTCGGGTAGCTAGCCACTTTGGGAGCTGCAACGGTGGAAGACGAATAGACAAAGCGCTCCGATCAAACATAAATTGATGCTCGATCAAAAAAGTATTAAGTGTCCAAAACAACTCTAAAAAACTTGTTTCACCCAAAAAAAGCGGCAACAATTGATCCGATTCATCCTCGACTAGCAAAACCAAACTCAAAATGTGCGACCCACTACAATTTTCAAACACAGTAAACTTTTGAAATAGGGCGAGAGTTAATATTCAAATTCATTCAAAAATAAAGCATGACCAACAAAGTTCATGGGTCCAAACGATTCAAAGCAACAGTAAATCATGAGGAGGGGACCAAATTTTGAAAAATTTGGGGAGAACAGTTGCAGATGCAATAGATTGTTGTACTTGTTGTTCTCTCAGTTAAAGATCCTAACATAATGCTAGCTTGAATGTTGAAAACTAACATGGAATCAGAGCTAACCTAAGAAGAAGACACTGTGCAGCTGTGGGAACTAGGGCTTCCTACTTTGTGGATCTCTCTCCATATATTTTCAGCAAACGTAATGTGGAATAACTCTCCTCCTTAGGGCGCAATTTTCTGTCGAAGCAGAATCCAATTCTAAGGTTTTTCAGTTTTGGACCCAACACTACTACCGAAAATTAGTGCTTTTCACAGAAGAGGGATTTTTCAGTGAGCCCAGGCCTGGATTGATCTCCTCCCCAAAAGTGAAGTTAGGGATGAATTTCAAAGCATTTAGTTGGACAAAATATGAAAAAACAAAACCCTAATTTGCTCTTGAACCAGCTCTACAGGATTTCAGCTCAAAATTCAGATCCGACATCTTGAGTTGGTAAGATCTAAAATATTTTGTATTTCCATTTGAGGTTCTCAGTTAAGATGTCTCATCATACCAAGCTTGATGAAAAGCTTGAGGGAGCTAATAAATTCTGAGCTTGGAAGTACAGGATATCCCTGGTCCTGGAAGAGAATGAGTTAGACTCCTACATCCATGAGGAGGTTCCAGTTCCAGAGGGAGATGAGGCTAAGGCCTTGCATAAGAAGAAGTTGGTTATGGGAAAGAGGATCATTGTTGATTCTATCAAGGATCACCTTATCCCACAGGTGTCCTCTCTCAAGACACCTAAAGCTATGTTTGATGCCCTAACCAAATTGTTTGAAGGGAAGAACATAAACCAGAAGACAACTCTAAGAAACCAACTAAAAAATGTGAAGATTCAGAATGGAGAAACAATCCAGTCTTACTTCACAAGAGTTTCTCAGATCAAGGAACAACTAGAAGTAGTTGATGAATAAGTGTAAAATGTAGAGATTGTGATGACTACCTTGAATGGCCTCCCTAGGTCATGGGATTCTTTCATCCAAGGAATCTGTGCTAGAAAGAAGTTAGTCAAGTTCAGCAGACTATGGAAAGAGTGTTCTCAAGAAGAAGCTCGAGAAGAAAATATGGGAAGTGAAGACCAAGCTCTCATGGTACTCTCCAAGTCAACCAAAAGAAGATTTCATCACCATAAAGGTAAGCACTATCACAAAGATAACACTAGAAAAGATTTATCAAAGTCATATGTTATACATGTGATGAAGCAGGACATTATGCAAAGAATTGTCCTAAGAAACCAAAGCTATCAAAGAGGAGAAGTAAAAGAAGACATCATGCTCATGCTGCAGAGGATGATGAACCATCCAAGAAAAGAACCAGATATGAAAGTGAAGATTCTTTAAGCGAGGATGAATATGTTTTGATTTCCGCTCTCACAGGAAACATTACTCATGGAAGCAATGATTGGCTCATAGATAGCGGGGCTTCCAAACATATGACAGGATTCAAGGAATCCTTTGTGAGACTATCAGAAAATGAATCACCTCACAAGGTGAATCTAAGAGATGACTACCAATATCCACTAAAGGGTAGTGGGGAATCTTCCTATAAGCTAGACTGTGGAAAGTCTTTGACAATGAAGGAAGTATTGTTTGTGCCAGGACTCAAGAATAACCTCCTCTCCATATCAGCATTATATGCAAAAGGAATGCGGGTTGCATTCATAGATGGTCAAGTCATCATGTGGCCAAAAGGAAAGACTATTAATGATGCAATAGTGATTGGTGAACAAGAAGGAGGTTTGTACAAATTAAAGGGTAATCCAGAACAAGCCTTGGTCCATGACACAGTAGATCCAAGTGAACTTTGGCATAGAAGTCTTGCACATGTGCATTATAGAGCACTACCTATTGCAAGCAAAGCTATTGAAGGTATTCCATAAATCCAAGCAAAACATGATGGGGTCTGCAAAGGATGTGCGAAAGGGAAGAATACAAAGAATAAATTTCCAAGCAGCAAAAGCAAAGAAAAAGGAATCTTGGAAATCATCCACTCTGATGTATGTGGTCCTATGTCATCAAACTCACTAAGCGGGTATGCATATTATGTTTCTTTTATTGATGATTTTTCTAGGATGACATGGGTTTACTTCATGAAGAACAAAGACGAAGTATTCAACAAGTTCAAAGGAATTCAAAGCCTTGATCGAGAATCACACTGAAAAGAAGATCAAGAATTTTCGATTAGATAATGGCGGAGAATTCACTTCAAATGAATTCAAAGAGCTATGCAAAGAATCAAGGATTAAGAAGGAGTTGTCCACTCCTTATAATCCACAACATAATGGGATTGTAGAAAGGAAGAATAGAACTATCATGGAAGCTGCAAGAGCAATGCTTCATGATCAAGACCTTCCTATGCATCTTTGGACGAAAGCTACCAGAATAGCGGTGTATGTACAGAACCGTACTCCACATAGAGTACTCAAGAAAAAGACTCCTGAAGAAGTCTTTTCCAGCAAGAAACCAGAATTCATCCATCTTAGGATATTTGGTTGTCCAGTGTACATACACATTCCAAAAGAGAAGAGTACTAAATTAGATCCTTCATGAAAGAAGGGTATATTTGTGGGATACTATGAAAGCTCGAAGGCTTACAGAATATACTTCCAAGGATTCAAGAAGATTGACATCATCAGGGATGTGACATTTGATGAAGATACAACTTACAACAAATCCAGAAACAAACCTACTGAAGAATCTGAAGAAGCAGAAGCACCCAGAATCCATGGTACAACCATGAATGAAGAAGCTCAAGAAGAAGATCGAGAACGTGAAGAACCACAAAGACTTGTAGATCCACCTTTAGAGAAGAATCCTCATAAGAGGAAACTTGCTTGGGTACGAGAACTGATCCAAGGTGCAGAAAGATATGGGGCTCAAGAAGAGAATCACAGAGAAAGAAAGAGGACCAGATCCTGCTCCAGGTATGTAGCATTACTATGTGATTTCATTGATAAAGAACCTTCCAGTTATGAAGAAGTGGCAGAATGGAAAGATTGGAAGGATGCTATGATCAAAGAATACCAATCGATCATGAAGAACGATGTTTGGGATGTTGTCCCAAGACCAAAAGGGAAGTCAGTTGTAACTTCCAAATGGATCTATAAGATCAAACATGCTGCAGACGGTAGCATTGAAAAATATAAGGAAAGATTTGTGGCTCGGGGTTTCTCTCAGAAAGAAGGAATATATTATGAAGAAACCTTTGCACCTGTAGCCAGATACACTTCCAATATATTATGAAGAAACCTTTGCACCTATAGCCAGATACACTTCCATCAGATCAGTATTTACTCTGGCTCCAGTAATGAAATGGAAGATACACCAGATGGATGTCAAGACTACTTTCTTGAATGGTGTAGTGGAAGAGGAAGTGTACATAGAGCAGCCACTTGGTTTTGAGACACATGATAGTAAGTCTCATGTGTGCAGATTGAAGAAAGCCCTGTGCGGTTTGAAATAGGCACCCAGGACATGGTATAGCAGAATTGACAGTTTTCTATCCAGTTTGGGCTTTACCAAGAGTAAAGCAGATTCCAACCTTTACTACAAGGTTGAAGATGGCAACCCAGTGATGCTTCTACTATATGTAGATGATCTATTTATGATAGGTATGGATGGGTTGATTGCTGATACGAAGAGAAAGCTTGCTTCTGAGTTCGAGATGAAGGACTTGGGTATGATGCATTATTTTCTAGGTATGGAGGTGTGGCAGAGTTCAGATGGAATCTTCCTTGGACAAGGGAAGTATGCAGTAGAGATCCTAAAGAGGTTTGGGATGATGGATTGCAAGGCTATGGACACACCTATGGCATCAAACTTGAAGCTATTGAGTGATGCTTCATCAGAGATGGTTGATGCTATGATGTATCATCAGATGATTGGGTCCTTGATGTACCTGACGAATACAAGACCAGACATTTGCTTTGCTGTGAACACCTTGAGCCAGTTCTTGATAGATCCAAGAAATGTTCACTTAATTGCTGCAAAGCATATTCTAAGGTACCTGAGGGGTACAGTTGATTATGGGCTCAAGTACGATGTGAATCAGAAGATTAACTTGGAGGGTTATGTTGATTCAGATTGGGCAGGTAGTTCCATCGATAGGAAGAGCACTTCAGGGTGTTGCTTCAATATGGGATCAGGTGTGATATCTTGGTTTAGTAGGAAGTAATCCTGTGTGGAACTGAGTACAGCTGAAGCAGAGTATGTCGCAGCTTGTTCAACTAGTTGTGAGGTAGTATGGCTGCAGAAGCTACTGTCTGATTTATTTGATCTTCAGATGGATGCTACTTGTATACATTGTGACAACCAGAGTTGCATGAAGTTGTCAGAGAATCCTATGTTCCATGACAAGTTGAAGCATATCGAGATCAAGTATCACTATATCATGGATATGGTGCAGAGGGGAGCAATGAAGCTCCAATATGTTGTGACGGAGGAACAAATAGCTGATGTGTTGACGAAGCCATTGGCTAAGGTGAAGTTCGAGTACTTCAGGGAGAAGCTTGGTGTTCTCCAAATAGAGTTTTCCTCCAAGGGAAAGTGATGAGTCCCATAGCCATTCTGACGAGCAGGTCAGATGTAAGGGCTGAGCCATTCTGTCATGGTAACAGGATTGGTTCCTTCCATGTCAGATATGAGTGCTGAGATCCATAGCCATTCTGACTAGCAGGTTAGATGTAAGGGCTGAGCCATTCTATCATGGTGAGAGGATTTGGTTCCTTCCATGTCAGATATGAGTGCTGACTACCATTCTAGGAATGGAGGTACCTGGTCAGTTACCAGGAACACTCAGTCTAAGACTGAAAGAGCCCTTCTGATGAGTAGGTCAGATATAAGGGCTGAGCCATTCTATCATGGTTAAAGTATTAGGTTCCTCCCATGTCAGATGTGAGTGCTGGCCATTCTGATGAGTAGGTCAGATGTAAGGGATACCACCTTTCTGACAAGTAGGTCAGATGTGAGTGCTGGCCATTTTGATGTAGGATGAGCTCCTACATAGATGTAAGGGCTATCGCCTTTCTGACAAGTAGGTCAAATGTGAGTGCTATCCATTCTGATGTGACTATAGGATTAGGTCCTATATGATTAGATATAAGGGCTACCGCCTTTCTGACGAGTAGGTCAGATGTGAGTGCTAGCCATTCAGATGAGTAGGTCATATGTAAGGGCTACCACCTTTCTGACGAGCAGGTCAGATGTGAGTGCTGGCCATTCTGACGAGCAGGTCAGATGTAAGGGCTACCAAAGACCTACGAGGAGGTAGGCATACACCCAACATGAAAGAAGGTTGGTTCTGTAGAACTTCCTATGACGAGAAGAATCATGAGATAGCACATATGATGATGACTAGAGGAGATCTAGATCGAGCTATGATCCAGATCTAGTTATGATGACTCCGAGAGATCCAGATCAAGTGATGATCTAGATCCAGCAGTGATGATCCAGATCCAGTGATGATGTCCAGTAGTGATGATCTAGATCTAGTGATGATCCAGATCTAGTTATGATGTCCAATGATGATGATTCAGATCGAGTGATGATCTAGATCTAGTGATGATGTCCAGCAGTGATGATCCAGATCAAGTGATGATCTAGATCGAGTGATGATCTAGATCCAGTGATGATGTCCAGTGATGATGATCTAGATTGAGTGATGATCTAAATCGAGTGATGATCTAGATCCAGAAAAGAAGATGGCATGAATATAAAGATGACTTGAAGATAAAGATTACTTGGAGATGTAGATGACGAGAAGATCCAAAGAAGAAGACCAATGATGAAAATTGTGTCGAGAGAATACCTTCCAATTTAAGAGGGAGTGTTGATGTAATTGTAACTTTGGAATGTATTCACTTGTATTTCTTATCTATTGTAACCCGATGTTTATTCTGGGATTTTATCATGTTATGTCATGCCCCGATGTTCTGATTGAGAGAATCAATAATGTAAATGAGTCATGTCAAGTCATTGTGGGTAACCCTCCTATTGTCTAAGGGTTAAAGTCCCCGCAGTTCTAGGGCACTAGGGTTATTAGACTCTCCTAGGAGAGGTCGGCCCTAGTAGGGTTTTAGTCATGCTAGGATTAGTATAAATAGAGAGCTGGACTCTCTATTTAGCACACATCACAAACACACTCAAGTGTAGCACATAATTGAGGAAAAAGAAGACACTGGGGCTAGACAAGAAGAAGGTTACTACTGTTGGGAGAGCGTCTTACTATTTTGTGGTTTTACCCTTTGTACTGATTCTATCTCTGAGGAAGTTGCAGGGTTTTCTCCATTTATGGTTTCCTCGAGGAAAAACACTATGTTCATTGTCTCTTGTGTTTGATTGTTGTACTTGTTGTTCTCTCAGTTAAACATCCTAACATAATGCTATCTTGAATGTTGAAAAACTAACAAATACATGCTTTGAAAATGTGGAGACACTACTTAATGGGCATAAAATTTCAGTTAAGAACATACCACTGTCGTATGAAATATTTATTTGAGCAGCCAACATTAGATTCCAAGAAAGCTAGATGGTTGGAGATTTTACGTGAGTTTGATTTTGAAATTAAACACATAAAATAAAAGGAAAACAAAGAGGTTGATGCACTCAGTAGAAACATGCAAGATATGCATGTGATAGCCATTAGTTTTTGCCAATCAGATTTAAGACACAAAATTGTTATTTCTCTTATTGAATATGAATTATATGTGCAATTAAAAGGTAAATTACAACAACATAATTTAGAAAAGATTTATGAAGCTTATCATTTCGAAGAGGATGGACTTTTTATTTATAAAAATAGAATTTATATTCCAAATGTGGAGGATTTGAGGAAGATTGATATGGATGAAATCCATAAAATGCCATATTCTGCTCACCCATGATATCATAAAACAATTTCTATATCCAAGAAGAAATATTTTTTGCCAAGAATGAAAAGAGACATGGCCGAGTATATTTCTACATGTATGAAATGCTAGAAATTAAAAGTTAAGCATCAACACCCAACAAGTTTGTTGCACCCTTTTCCAATTCTGGAATGGAAACAAGAAATGATTTCCATGGATTTTATCACATTTTCTAATGACTGTGAAGCAACATGGTTCCATCATGATTGTGGTGGATAAATTGTCAAACTCAGCACACTTTATACCAGTCAAATATACATATAAAGAAGATACCATTGCAAAGATTTTTTATGAGGGAAATTTTTAGATTGCATGGATTTCCAAAGGTAATCATTTCATATAGAGACAAAATTTACTTCAATTTTTGGAAAGTTCTTTTTACAGAATGGGGTACACAGGTGAATTTTATCACTGCCTACCATCCACAAACAGATGGGAAATCAGAAAGAGTGAATCAAATTCTTGAGGACATGATTCACATGTATGTGATGGACAAATCAATCAAAGTGGGAAGATTATTTACACTTGGTATAATTTGCATATAACACTGGGTAGTAGTCTTTGTTAGGCATGAGTCCATTTGAGGCTTTGTATGCAAGAAAATGCACAACACTAGTTACATGGGACAATCCAGTAAACATAATTGTATTTGGACCATAATTGATTAAAGAAATGAAACAAGAGATTGCAAAAACTAGGCAAAATTTAAAGGCGACCCAATATAGACAAAAAAGGTATGCATAGAGAATTTAGTGTTGGGGATCATGTTTACCTTAGAGTGAGGGAAAGGAAGAGTTCCTTGAATAATGGAAGTTGTTCCAAGATTTCACCAAGATATTGTGGGCCATTTAAAGTGCTTGAAAGAATAGGGCCAGTTGCATAGAGAATTGCATTGCCTACTAATACTACAACAATAATGTTTTTCATGTTTATTTTCCTAAGAAATATGTACATGATCCTAACAATGTGATTGATTAGGATGTGATTCAAGTGGAACCCGAGGGAGAGTTTCAAACCGAGCCACTATGCATACTAGACAAGAAGCTAACATTGCTACGAAACCGAACCATCATACAGGTAAAGATGAAATGAAAGCAATTCAGTCTTGATGAGGCTATGTGGGAGTTGGAGGCTTCCATGAAAGAGGAATACCCATTTTTGTTCTTATTTTGACCAAACACTGAGGACGGCGTTATTACAAGGGGGAGGAGATTGTAATACCCCCAATTTTGACTTGGAATGTATTTAATAAAAGTCATGTAAATGATGTAAATATGCTAATATGGATTCCTAGTGTGAATCTCAAGGCCAAGGCCCGACTAGTGAATGGATAGGCGGGTATGATGTGTATATATTTATTTGGACCTTATGGATGTCTTATCATGCCAATTCAAAATCCATGTAAATATTATGTTGGAAATCAATAAAATGGTCCAACATGGTTATGTAAAGAGCACTAAAGGGGATATGATTCCATTAGAGGAGATATGATTCCAATAGAGGGGAAGAGGAAGAGGGGCCTATGGGGAAAATAAATCCTATGTTTCCAAGTGAGGACCTTATAACTCATCCAAAATAAAACATGTGCTTTAAATTAGCTAATTATTTTATTCTTGACTATTAACCCAATCATTGAATGCATGTGTGAGGTTGGTGGGGAAAGTCACTTCATATAGTTATTGAAATATGGGGGTGGTGGCAGTTATGTCAGTTGTCAGTAATCCTTTTCTTCTATGGTCAGAATCTATGTCAGTTGTATTCACCATCATATCATATCCCTACACTACGTAGAGTTTTTTCCCACTGTTGTGGATGACCATTTATATGAGACAGCGTGGAACCGAGAAATTCGAATTTAGACACAAAAATCAATTTTGGAAAGGGAATATTGATGCTTTCAAGTGAGAAGAGAGGTTGGGAAATCTAGGAACCTTTACCCATAGAGTTCTACAAGCTGTGAATGCTTGAGAAGCCATAGTTAACACTACATGAGTTTCTCAAACAACATACAACAAAGTAGGCTCTTACTTCACACATTGGTAAGCACTGTAAGGGTTTGATTCCCTCACGGAACTATGGATTAGTGAAGGGGAATTCCTTCCTTGTGCTGTGTGGAGAAGATGGAAAGAGTTCCATGTTGTGATGGATGAGTGATATATCTGTATGATTTTTCTCTAAGCAAGGTGAGTAGAAGGGGTTGGGGGATGAGAGAGAGAATCATGTAGGTGTTTCCTTCACCCTAGTGGGCACATAGCCCATCTTGGGGGTGTCATATGAGATCAACAAGAGTATATGTTGGACAAAGTGCCTACAGTTGGGTGGAAAATCGTTCTTACATAGCCAATTTTTTTTATCTCTTTTGTTAAATATAAGTATTATTTTGTTTATGATATACAATGATATTTATTTATATGCCTGTAGTGATTAAGCTTGCATATGCATGTTATATGTGTGTGTAGATATTGATTTCCATTGTGTATTTTGATGCTAAACCTACACACACATTTTTATTGTTATGAAATTCATAATTACAGTTATTGGGGCAAAATTTGGAAGCCTATATCAGTTCATGTCACCTCCCATCAGTTGGATTGAGGGATGGGGCATCAAATTTTTTCAACACAATAATACATGCAAACAACATGATATAATGATTGATTTGATGGATGCATGAATGATGGCCTAATGAAGAAATAATGATGGAACATGATGCAAGCACAACACATAAAAAAGAACAATTTATTTTACATTTTGAGAATAGTAGATACAATGATAATATGACAAAACATCAAGGAAAAAATTTAATGCTAAAAACCATTGCATGTTAGCAAAAAAATAAACTTATCAAAGGGTTTCAGAGCTATAGAAACAAAAATCAATGATTCTATAGCCTCACATTGTAGTAGTGATTTTACATAATATGTCAAAAATGACTATTGAGATTAAAACAAATAGAGATTGAAGAAACCTTACATATAATCCCTACTCAAAGTAGAAAATAAATAAATAATATTTAGTTATACGATTGATAATGATCAACAAAACAAATGATAACATTTATTGATAATATAAATGGAGTAAATAATAATCTTTATATTTGTTATTATTTTATTCCAAATAAATGAATTCCCCTCACCCTCCTCCACCTAAGTGTTCAAAATAGGGAATCTAGTACCTTACCACCACAATACACACCCCCCCCCTGCACCTCCTCCCCCACTCTTAATCAATTTATTCTAGTGGAGGACAATATTAAGTACCGCTTACAACAGTGGTTGGTTACTGCATAGGAATTGATGTGAATGAAGAGTCTCATGACCTTTCTAGGTGTTACATCTTATAGGAAAGAGTTGAACCAATCGAGATAACCCTTGCGGGTATATATTTATATATTTTATAAAATTATATATAATTTCTTAGTTTTTAAATACATATGTTATTTGCATGCTTATAGGCCTCCCAAGTATTTTTAAGCATGGAATACAGATGAATCAAGTTTTGAGGAGACATAATTATGTCACAAATTTTAAATATGCATTTGTCATACCAATGTGGTTACAATGAAGAATTGTGTAATCAAGGATATATTTTCAAGGAAGATCCCCTAGATGGCATGTTCTAATCTTTTTTCCCAATGAAGAATATTGTGATCAAGGAGACCCATTTTCAAGGGAAATCACATTCATGATGTGTTACAATTTATTTTCCTGAAGAATAATTATTTATATACAAATAGTTGAGAGACCAATATCACCCTCATGCTTAGGTATTTTGCAAAAGTGATCAAGGATAAAACAAACCATTTATCTCCCAAAAACTTATCCTAGAGAAACACTCTTAGGATATTATCCAACATAAAAAATTCTCTCATCAAAGGATACCAACATGATGAATAATACACATTAACAAGTTACAAATTTCAAAATTATGGTAAGCTCACAAACAAAGGGAAAATTACTATAATACCAATGTTATGGATTTGACTAAACCTTGTCAATTTACTAATCCCATTTTGTAGAAAGTGAAGTCATATCTCTAAAGGGGATGCCTAGAAACTTCACAATCTCCTTCACTCTCACCCCCCTCTAAGGTCAACCAAACTAGGTAAGGGTCTCCACAGTTTCAATCAATTAGAATTCAAATTTATGCTCACCGATGACATGACCCAAATAATGTAGAATTTGTTTAAGAACCATAGTTCCTTGTTGACTTATTCAGACTTTAATAGTATGGAAACAATTGAATAATCAATGAGGTGGTTATTAAGAGCCACGTTATCCCTTTGGATTTGAATACTCCAAATACTTCCCTACATCATTAGTACTTCTATAAATTATCCAAGAGCATCAACAACCAACAGATGGAAATACATTGCAAAAGGGTACCCCTTTCAAATAGATTTATGCAAGTGGATAAGGTAATAAATTAAACCATTAATGGACACCAAAGTAGAAGAATAAATGAATAATGTGCACATTATATTTGGAAACAAAGAAAAAGTCAAATCAAAATATCAAGGATAAAATCCTAATCAAAACTATCACAAGATTTGTAAAAACCATATTTTCAGCAAATGAATCATACTTGATCTCCTTCGCCATCTCCATACTTTCCTAAGTAGTGATCAATGTGTAATTAACCTTCTTTTAACAAACCACATCTACCTTGATGTCACAATATTGGAAGCAACCTTTTGAATTTGCACAAATTCTTTGGACAAGATTTATAAGAAATATTAAGAGTGGTTGATTCCCATCCACTAATGGTGTCTCTAGTAGACATATTCTTTGGATGTACCTTAACTACATCTTGATTTAAGAACTCTATAACCCTTCCAATTTGAATTTGTCTTGGGCCATCATTAAAAGGTCACCTACAATAGTATTCCACATTGTCTTAAAAATTTCACAAGCAAACTCATTTAGTCCTAGAGACTTACCATTGTTCATCTTGGATAGGATGAGGTAGACATTTTCCTACTGAAATTTTCTTTTAGGGACACTTTTGATTGAAATAATTGTCTTTCATTATTCATATCTATCCTACCAACCCCAATAATAATAGAATTCAAAGCCAATATACTATAGAAATATAATCCAACCGTGTTCTTAATCTCATATATGCCATGCTCCAAAATGCCATGAGGATTCCCTATAATTCTCTTTGGTTGAATAGTAATGGAAGAGTGCATGCGATAGATTAAATCGAGTTTTATAAGGATCCATTAGAGAGTTTCCCTTCTTAAATACCATGAGACATTAATTTTGATCCATTACATCTGGAAATAATGACCATGACTTTACATGGCTTAATACTTATTCATTGTAAATGTGTATAGGACATTACTGGGTCTCTTAATTAATTTAGGAAGATTGTTTCTAAAGATTTGTCTTCCAAGTTAGGGTAATGGGCTATAAAGAAAGACTCTTAAGTATTTTTTTGTTAAGGTTCAATCTAAATTCATTGACTTTGTTGTAATGAGGGAACTAAGTTTCTCCATCTATTTGTATTTTTTTTTTGTACAATACAAGAGTCTTTTAATAAAAGGGAAATTGTAAAATTATTTGCTTCAATTTATATATATATATTACCATTATTGCATTACCCCCTTGTAGAATTAGCACCAACCAACTGTAAATTTTGGTGTCATGGCTTGCCATTGTTGATTTTGCATCCCATTTGAATTAATAATAAGTCATGGGGGCGTGGGAAGAAGATATATTAGTTATATCTACAATTTATTGCCCTCGGATGTTAATTTAGTTTATGTTTTATTATATAGATTAAAAATTTGTTTTATAATTATAATTATATGTGTCAATTTAGGTAGGTAGATATTATTACCATAATCACTTAAAGTGCCAACATCACACTTTAGTAACATTATTTTTCCTCTTTATAATCATTTTTCAACATGTCGGTTTAATACTTCAAATATTTAATGGCATAAAATGTTGGAACTCATATATATCACAAAGGTAATTCTGATTATGAAAAAAGAGAAGAAATTAACAACTAAGGAAGACTATCTAATAATTTCTAGAAAGTAACCTTAGGCCTTGTAGATATGTATTTTATATAATAAAATATATACATAAAATTACTAAAATAATATTAAAAATTTTGAATTTTCTTCTGGTTTAAAAATGTGTTAATCTAAAATCAAGCTCTTGTAAAAACAAAATATCATATTTATATTTAGATAAAAAAGTGCCCCTATTGAATAAACATCACAAACATTAACTAACAGAAATCAAGAATAAATTATATAGTAAAATTTATATAATGATTAATCCCACAACCACCAAAGTGAGCAGGCAGAAATATTTAAAAACACTTTGTTATAAAAATAAACAACTATATCAATTATCTTTTCATGAAAGATGAATAATGGAAAAAAGTAGGCCACTGCTCTACTTACTTTTAAGTGACTCCAGCAAATATCAAGTTGGATTCCATATTTTATGAAAATAGACCTAGTAAGAAAACATGGGTAGATATGATTTTTAATTTTAAAATAATAGTATTTATATTATATTGAGAAAAAACATAAGAAAACATAGGTAGATATTATTTTTAATTTTAGAATAATAGCATTTATATTATATTGAGCAAAAACAAAAGATATTAAGATTAACTTAACATAAAATCTTAATTTTTATAACTAGTTAATTTAACAATAGGTATAACAAATAAATTGAAGTGCTTACCGATGATTATAAACAAACTAATTAAGAATGAATTTGAAATAATAATACATCACTTTTATTGGAGAGAGAATGCAATTGAGATAAGATATTGTAAAAAAAAATTATATTTAAGTTATGGATAATGGATAATAAATTATATCAAAATGTAGATGTATGTGATACACTTAATAAAGTGTTTTTAAAAGTATTTAACTTTTATATTTACGATAAACACAAAATGGATGATACAAACTAGTAAGAATTTGCTTAAACATCTAAACTAATATCCTAACATGGTTAAAAAATGTGAAACTTAAAATAATAGTTGATTTGTTTATAAATATATTATTATATATATAGAAAACTCAATGCAATTAATTTATTGACAATTTGTTTCTTGGACAACAATAATGATATTATAGATGGATAATAAATTAAATCAAATACAAAGTTGTAATCTAAATAATATTGTGTTATAAAAGCATTTATTTTGCATATTGAAAATAATCACAAATACTTATAAATACTAATAGAAGTTCATTTAAACAACTATAAGTTTAAAGAAACTATTATTCTAAGAAGAAATACAAGACCAAAATCTTCTAGGGTTGCAATTTTCATGAACTAAAATGTAGAAGAACTTTGGGCATTTGATGCGTGTACACCATTCCTTGTTGCATTTGTATTGCTAAGCAAATTGGATATGCTTCGCCTTGACCTCCTAGAAGCAACTGTGTTTGTTTCCAAACCTTCTTTGAGGCTCTCCAACACCATTACCACAACTCTCATAGCTGGTCGATCATTAGTTGAATCATTTGAACAAAGCAATCCAACTTGGAGCAAAGAAAATATGCATCTGCATACATTATTTCCTTCAAAATCATCTTCATCCACTTCACTAAAAATACTGTGATCAATTACCTCCTTCACTCTATTTGGAAATGATTGATCCACCCACTTGTGCAAGTTTAGGTCTCCAGAAAACATGTCACTAGTTGGTCGTTTCCTGGTAAATATTTCCAATCAAAAAATGCCATAGATGTAAATATATCCTTTAATAGACACTGCCTCACCTAAACCATACTCTGCATTTAAGTAAACCTTCATCAAATTCAATTGAAGTATATAAAATTGTTGATGAAAAAATACTACTAAAATTAACATTCTAAAATTCCATACCTGGGGCAATGTATCCCATGGATCCTTTCAAAGAAATTGTTGAAGTAAATGAATCAGTAGAAGCTACATCAATTAATTTTGAAATACCAAAATTAGTTACATGGTCTGTCATGTCTTGATCCAAAAGCACATTGTTAGGTTTTAAATCACAACGCACTACTTGCACATGAGAATCATGATGAATATATTCCATGGCATGGGCCACATCTATGGCAATGTCCAATCGTTTTTTTAGTCCCAATTGACATACATGTTTAGCATTGTTGTCATCCATATTATGATACAAATGCTTCTCTAAGCTTTTGTTAGACATAAATGGGAACACCAATCCTTTGAAATGGAGGTTGGAACAGGAGGTTATGATTCTCACCAAATTTCGATGTCAAACCTTTTGCAAGACACTACATTCGGCTCTAAAACTCTTTTCGACTTTCTCATTTTGCAACTGGAAAACTTTAATAGCAGCAAGTGTGTCATCACTCAAAATCCCTTTATAAACTGAACCAAAACTTCCTGTTCCCAACAGGTTGGCCTCAGAAAATCCATTAGTTGCTATGTGAAGCTCTTGATATGAGATCCTTTGGTGCTCTAACTTTTGGAAAATGGGTTGTGAGGAATCAAAGTTTTTCTTATGCACATTCTATTACCAATAGAATCCCAACATTAAAGAGAATAGTATAAAAACAATAGCTCCACTCGCTGACAGTAGTACTCTTTTCAGAAATGAAAAATGAGCTTTTGGTGATCGACATGCATATAATTGGAATGCTTGTGGTCCACAAAGGATAGGATTTCCAACTAAGGACATGGAAATTGTTCTATTTCCAAAAATCCCTCCTTTCAGAATTTCCCCCGTGAGATTATTGAAAGACAAATTCAAATATTGAAGCATCTTCAACTTCTTGAGAGTAGATGGTATCGTCCCTGATAAGGAGTTGGAAGAGAGATCTAGGTTCATGAGACTTTGTAAATCTCCAATTGAATTTGGGATAGAACCTTGTAATGAATTTTGAGATAAATTCAATAATTGTAGTTCACTATAGATTCCAAGTGTAGGGGGAATGGACCCAGTCAATTGATTGGAAAAAATGTCTATAGCTTGAGCCATTGCAATTTTACCAATCTCCCTTGGTAAGGAACCTTCTAATAAATTACATGACAAGTTCAAATAGAATTGTAGATTGGAAAGTTTAGCAATTTCATGTGGTATACTTCCAATGATCCTATTGTGAGACAAGTCGAGTAATTCCAAATTTTTACAGTCCCCTAAGTTGGAAGGTATGCTTCCTAATAACATGTTGTGATGAAGATGGAGTCTTCTCAGTTGCTTAAGGGTATGAAGATGGAGTCTTCTCACTTGCTTAAGGGGTGCAAGGAAATTTGGGATCTTTCCAGAGAGAATATTTCCACTAATGTCCAAGAGACCATGGTGTTGTAACTTTATAAAGTCATGAGGGACATTTCCCTCTAATCTATTGTTACTTAAATTCAATCTTTCTATGTTTTCAAGATTTCCTAACAATTTTGGAATGCTACCACTAAAAGGGTTTTCACTTAAATCTAGAAAAGATAAGTTGCTAAGATTTCCACTTTGTGGAGGGATGTTTCCATGTACTCTATTGTTGGATAATGACAATTCAGAAAAATTAGTAGAAAGTTGACCTATTGTAAGGGGTAAGACACCACTTATTTTATTGTTATGTAGAAATAGGTATTGTAGGTGAGAACAATTAGTAAGAGCTACCAAAAAAAGCATGGTTATAATGTTTCCACTCTCAAGTTTATTATTCTACAAGAATAGATTTTTAAGGAGAGATAATTTACCCAACTCTATGGGCACACTTCCGCTTAACTTATTGTTATCCAAAGCAAGTACTACAAGCTTAGAACAATTTCCAATTGAACTTGATATGTTACCACTAAGCTGGTTTTCCCATAAACTAAGGATACTCAAGTTAGATATTTTAGAGAAAGAAGAGGGAATGGTACTGGACAATTTATTATAGAACATAACTAAGAATGTCAAAGTAGAGATATTTGAAAAAACAAGTGGAATGGTACCTAGAAAATCATTTACATTGAGGTCGAGTATTTGCAAACGGGTGAGCAAACCCAATTGTAGTGGAATGGGTTCGCGGAGAAGGTTTCTGTAAAGATCCAATTCGGTCAAGGTTGAAAGGTTACCGAAGGAAGAGGGAATGGTACCTATGAGTTCGTTCTCATTCAAGTAAAGATGTTGCAAATGTGATAGGGATCCCAACTTGTGGGGAATATTTCCAATAAGATTGTTGGTGGAGAGCAGCAGTTTAGTCAAATTTGTGCAACTGCTAAGTTGAAGTGGGACCAAGGAGGCTGTTAGATTCTAAACCCAATTGAATCAATGATGAAAGGTTTGCCAAGGAAGTGGGAATGGTACCTGTGAGGTCATTCTCTCCCAAGTAAAGGTGATGCAAATATGGGAGGGAACCCAACTGCCTCGAGATGCTTTCGGTCAGATTGTTGAAGGAGAGCGCCAGATAAGTCAAATTTCTGCAATGGCCGAGTTGAGGCAGCCCTTGTCCTTAATTAGTCCTTCCAGCTCATTATTGTCCAACTCGAGGTCTATCAAACAAAAGAGGTCCCCCAGCTGAGGTGGGATAGGACTATGGAGTGCATTTCCCGAAAGATAGAGCGAGTGGAGAAAGAAAAAATTGTCGAGCAAAGGATAAATGGGAGCCCAACTCGTGGGGGATATTTTCGACTAGATTGTTGGATTGGAGCAGCAGTTCAGTCAAATTTCTGCAATTGCTAAGTTGACTTTGAATGGGACCAACGAGACTGTTATGTTCTAAACCCAATTGAATGAATGATGAAAGGTTTTCCAAGGAAGTGGGAATGGTACATGTGAGGTCGTTCTCTCCCATGTAAAGGCCTTGCAAATATGGAAGGGAACCCAACTCCCTCGGAATGTTTCCGGTCAGATTGTTGAAGGAGAGTGCTAGGAGAGTCAAATTTATGCAACGGCCGAGATGAGGCGGGATATTCCCTTCGAATTCATTGTGGTCCAACACGAACACTCTCAAATGAAAGAGGTCCCCCAGTTGAGGTGGGATATTACCATGGAGCGCATTGCCATAAAGATCAAGCAATCGGAGAAAGGACAAATTGTCGAGCGAAGGAGAAATAGGACCACGCAGATCCAATCCAGTGAGGTTGAGGGAGACCACTATGTTTGGATGGCGGTGGCTGGATCCAACGGTGGTCCAATTGCAAAAAGGGTTGGTGGAATTCTAATCACCCAGGAACCTTCCCATGGACTAGGTCACATTAACCCTTATGATTGTTGTATTTTAAGTGCCTCCTCTTAGCTACCTTACAGGGTTCGAACTTGGGTCATCATGCAAAACGAGGCCCATCGAAACCAACCATGCTAGCGAGATTTGACTACAATATAAATTGTTTTCTTGTGATGTTTTATGTTTTTTCTGTCTATCAGTAGTTTGGGGATAGAGGCTGTAGCTACCCCTCAAAACAGTTTATACCGTGGTTATGATTTTCTATTGTGATTTTTATTTTATATCGTGCTTATTTGATTTTCTTTAACTTTTATTTTATTTTATTTATATATCAATCTGAACATGGTTTTTTGCCTTGATTGCAAGTTAGTCGATGTTTATGTCACCTTTGAATAAAATGATCACATAAGTATTCATACTTATTGTCAAAAATCAAACTCAAAGGTATTGTTGCTAATATTTCATCTCATTTCATTTTCGTTTATCTAGTGGCTAAGAGTACTTAGAGTTAATGCCCATTCTTCTTGATGTGAAATGGAATTAGATGTATATTTCTTTTTACTATTCTATATACAGTTTGGGTGATGAGTTGCTACATTTTCTCATCCTTTGCTTCTATATAAACTAAAATTCTCCTTTCCATGACATCATCCACCACTATCTTCAAGTTACTTATGAATTTTCAGTCAAATTCATATATCTTGGCATGACTCTAGATGACTCGATAGATAGTTTAACATTGGATGCATGCTTGTCATTCCTATAAATTTATGGGATTTTTGCATTTTGCATCATTCAAGCATACAAAATAATGGTTATCAAGTTACTATATATACATAATGGCTTACTTTGTAGTAGTCCTTCAAGTCTTTCAAATGCATTTATTAAGTGCAAGAAGGACTTGAAGGACTAGTACATGGTAAGGAATTATGGATTTATAGCAACTTGATAATCATTATTTTGTATGCTTGAATGATGCAAAATTTGTTTAAATATCATCATTATTAGGTAATAACAACTTCTTAAAGGGTGCTAGCTCAATGGTAGAGCACCTGTCTAATTATAGGCAGGAGGTTGGAGGTTTGATTTCTCCGTGCCATATCATAAATTTGTGACTACAAATATGACTAAATTCACATATATAGGACTATTAGTAGCTAATTTCCTATATCTTATAGCGCGACCAACGTTTAGTCGTATTTAGCTTAGTCATTAATATGTTATCATCTAGTAGTTTATTTAGTCGTATATTTGGTCATTAATTGTTGCAATCAGTGACTAAATATGTGACTAAATCAATGACTAAATCCTTGACTATCAATGACTAAATCAATGACTAATAAATCAATCTATTAATGACTAAGTGAAATACGACTAAGTTAGTCAAGTTATAAGATAGTGGAAATTAGCTACTATTAGTCACCTACTCAAAAATAGTCGTTTATAGCCAGCTTTTAGTAATTAATATCTCATTTCATACTAGTGGGAGTATCATACTCTGTTGCCTCCAAAACATGAGCAGCATACACTCTGCAACCTTTCCCATAGAACTTCTTCAGTTGCATTTTGAAGACTTCCTTCCAGAGATCACTTTTGGAAAGCCTTTCACAACCATTGGGTTTCCTTCTTCATCCAAGCACTCAAAAGTCTTGTTGTAACAATCAAGCTTCACTCTATGTTCTTCCAACCAATCCATTCCAATGAGGACATCATAGGATCAAAGTAGTAGAACATTTAGATCTGCATAGGTGACTGGCCTATCTATGACCAATGGGAATTTCCTTACCACCTCACTGATATTCTTCTTATTTCCAGTGGCTAGCCAAACTAACTATGATCTTCTATTCTTTGACTTCTTCAAAGTGCACATCTCAACAAGTTCATGGGTGATATAGCTATGAGTCGATCCAAGGTCAATCAAAATAGAAACGTTTTGTTCAACAATCTGACCCTCAAGTTCCACCACAGTTGAGTTATGACCTACATGAATGTCTTCTAACACTACACAAATTTTAGGAATGATCCCTTCTTCCTGACCCACAGTTTCAGCTTCTTGGGTGCTACGGACTTGACCCTCTTTCCTATTCTCAAGTGGACAATTCCTACGCAAATGGGGTCCTTCACATCCCAAACATTTGAGAGTTTCCTTTGGATTTTCCCTCATCATTCTGGTCAGATCAATCACAACTTGTGAGGGATGCCTTTGCTGCTTTAGGAGGTGAGAAGGTTTAAAACCTTTCTTCCTTGGGTTAAGATTCTCATTCTTCTAGTGTGAATTTCTACTACTCCCTTCTACCTCTGTTAACTGATGCCCAGCGTTTATCTACCTTTGGAGATCTGCCAAACTATGTAGCATGGTTGTAGTCAACTGGTTTTTCTCTACCAGAGCCTTGACCAGCCTCTTATTTTCTTCTTTGTAATCCTGCAACTCTGCCCTCAGGATTCTTATGGTAGTTGCAGCATCTGGGGAACTCTCTTGTTCCCTCTTCCAAACAACTTTAGTTCCATGACCTTGTATATTATAAGTTATCCTTACATACCCTTCCCCATGTGGAAAACTTCGGTGCAAATGGGGTCCTCCACATCTCTAACATTGGAGTGGCTTTTTGCTCTCTTGTGGATCTCTTGGATTTTCCCCCATAGCATCTTTCCTGTGTCCACAGGGATCCTGTGCATCATCCATGCTGTTAATCTTCTTGGCATTGATATTCTTTGACCCTCTTATTCAGACCAAGACCAACTTTTCAATATGCACTATGAATCTGTGAAATGTGTTAACAACACCATTTGTTAGTCAATCTCAAAATTTCAAAAACTACTTACCAATTGCTTCTTGCAGGATGAACGGTCAAGATCGGTGCATTTCATCGGTTGTTAAGTTTAGAAATTCTGCTAATTAGCACTCCTTCTTATTGTAGTTTTCTTTCTACAATGACGACTGTCTTAGGGGGACAACGAGGTTCAAGGGGGCTTTCCCCCTTGTGGGTCGAAATTTCTTCTGATCGAAAAAAACTTGTCGAGCCTTCCGTCGTGTCGAAAAAATTTCGAACTTTCTTCAAATCGACAAAAACTTGTCGAGCCTTACGCCCTGTCGAAAAAATTTTGAACTTTCTTCCAATCGGAAAAAACTTGTTGTGCCTTTCACCGTGTCAGAAAAATTTTGAACTTTCTTTCAATCGCCAAAAACTCTCCAATTGCGTTGACGTGTCGAAATTTTTTTGACTTTCCACTAGACACGTTTCGACTGAAACTTCCCAAGTTTTTCGATGTGCATCAGCAAAACTCAGCCGACGTATCTGCAAAATCCTGATTTTCCTTCCGATCAGAAAAATTCGCCAAACCTTCCGATGTGTCGATGAAATATCACCAAACTTTCCAACGGGTTGGAAAATTTCCAAGTTTTCTTCCGATCGGCAAAACATGCCAAAATTTTTGACGTGTCGAAAAAATTCCAAGTTTTCTTCCGACACATCAACAAAATTCATTGATTTTTGTCGATTTTCCAAACACTTTGAAAACATTTCAAGAAATTTTACTTTCTTCCACTTCATCGACTCGTCTCTGAATTTCCTGTCGACATGCATCAGGTCAAAACATATTTTCATGTTGGCATGCATTGGCTCAACTTCGGCTAACTCAACCGACACAGAAACTTAAAATCACTTAGAAAAATTTCAGAAATTTTTCTCCATCGTCGGCTAAATTTAGAATTTCATGCTGACATGTATCAGCTGCAAGCCTCGTCATCTAAACTTGGCTAACTCAGCCAACATGTGTCTGCTCAACTCAGCTAATCTGAGCCGACGGGCAAATTTCCACACTTAGAGAAATTTTGGAAAATTTATCCTGTCTACTTTTTTTTTTTTTTTCTGCTGAACACAAAGGGTGATCTAACCTCTGTCAATTGTTATTTATGGCCTGTTGAGGCCCAATGTTGCAACCATTTCTCTGATAACACACTATTACGTCCCCTCCCACCTGAGAGGATGCGACCTAACAGCACTGCTATCATTTAATCGGGAAATCTAAGCCCCATGAACATAAACAATAAAAATGCATTAAACATAAAATAGTTACAGATGCACAAAACAATCTACACATTGGAAACAACATCATTCAACACATTCATGATGTTCATATTCATAAAACAAGCAGCATTAATCATGTTCAAGCATTCAATGTGTTCATGGTAATTTACGAAGCAAATATAATTTCAGAGTTAAATACAAGAATACTTATCTTAAGAATAAGCTTCCCCGCAACTAGCTATGTCGGTGCAACGTTCCACCCAACCATAGGCCATTGTGCTCCTTAATCTCTTAGCATCACTGCCACCCCAAGATGGGCATGATTTCTACAAGGAACTAGCGGACACGGACTCACACACAACAAGACTATACACCCATAGTCAAGCCAATAATCACATCCAAACATAGTCAACCCAATAACAAATGGGTTCTTGGACTTACCCAGCCAATCCCACATAGGGATGCACTGCACAACAAAATACAAGTTTTGGGTATGGACAAAAATGCCTTGAAACCCAAAATCGAAAATGACAAATGGGGAAAACGACCCAAATGATCAAATTGTTTCAGAAAACGTTCAATGGCTTCACAGAGGCAAAAACGACCTCCATTCATACCTAAAACGTGGATCTATCTTCCCAACTACTGGGCTTTACAAAAAAATGAGTTTCCAACTAGGATAATAATTAAGAAAGCATAGAAATTCGGGAGGGAAATGCTCAGCAAATCCCAGCTACATGAGCAAAGGGAAATCACCCTCTAAAACCCCCAAAACGTAAATATATGCTACGTCTTCACTCATCAACACCAAAAACGAGTTTTCCCAGCTGCACATACACTCAACAACCCCAAAAACTACTTCCCAGTTGCTCGTACATTCAGCAAGACCCAAAATGAATTTCCAGCCATGGGAAAAATGGAGAAATCAGCCAAAAGCGTGAAGGGAAATGCATAGGAGCTACAACTGCGTGAGAGAGAAAAACTGATGGATGAACAATAGGATGGGCATGCCTTTTCCACCGTTTTCTTTCCCAATAATTCAAAAACAAATTTTCCCAAAAATGGGTGGCTTCCCAATTCGAATTTCACTCCCATATTCTACCCATCCCCATGCATTAACTAACTCAACCACTTTTGGATGACTGGGCACAAAGAACAAAATGGGTAGTTGACAGTTTTATGGGTTTTCCCTTTGACATTTGGATTTTCTGCATTAGCTAAAGGGTTTGAATACCCCCCCCCCTCCCCATTCCTTGTGAAATCATGCCCCCGTCTCTTTAATGTCGCATTGACATAGCTAGCTGTGGGTATTTTATTAATTGCATATTTACATGATGTAGAAAATTATATTGTGCCATCGACTAGCACGACAACCATCAACATCGATTTTAATTGCCGAAACATAGAACACTAAATCCATGGTGGGGCCTTTTCCTTAAGCTCCACACCATGGTTTATTAACGCTATTTACATCATTTATAATTTAATGCAATTAGGGTTTAAACCGAGGTATTACAATATGAGAGCAACAAGCGTATATGTTGGACAGAGTGCCTACGGTTGGGTGGAAAATCGCTCTTACATAGCTAGTTTTTTTTTATCTCTTTTGTTAAATATAAGTATTATTTTGTTTATGATGTGCAATGATATTTATTTATGTTCTTGTAGTGATTAAGCTTTCATGTGCATGTTATATGTGTGTGTAGATATTGATTTCCGTTGCGTATTTTGATGCTACACCCGCACAGACATTTTATTTTTGTGAAAAATTATGGTTATTGGGGCGAAATTTGGAATCTTGTATCAGTTAATGTCCCCTCCTATCAGTTGGATTGAGGGATGGGGACGTCACATTTTTCCAACACAACAGGACATGCAAACAACATGATATAATTATTGATTCGATGGATGCATGAATGATGACCTAATGATGAAATAATGATGGAACATGATGCAAGCAAAACACATAACAAATAACAATTTATTTTACATTTTGATAATAGTAGACACAATGATAATGTGACAAAACCCCAAGGAAAAAATTTAATGCTAAAACCCATTGCATGCTAGCAAAAAAAGAAACTTAGAAAAGGGTTTGAGAGCTATAGCAACACAAATAAATGGTGCTATAGCCTCACATTGTAGTAGTGATTTTACATAAGATCTCAAAAATGACTATCAGATTAAACCAAATAGAGATTGAATAAACCTTACATATAATCCCTACTTAAAGTAGAAAACTAAATAAATAATATTTAGTTATACGGTTAATAATGATGAACAAAAGAAAAGAAAACATTTATTGATAATATAAATGGACTAAATAATAATCTTTATATTTGTTATTATTTCATTCAAATAATTGAATTCCCCTCACCCTCCTCCACTTAAGTGTTCAAAATAGGGAATTCAGTACCTTACCACCACCATACATACCCCCCTTGCACCCCCTCCCCCACTCTTGCTCAATTTATTCTAGTGGAGGACAATATTAAGTACCACTTACAACAGTGGTCAGTAACCTCATAGGAATTGATGGAAATGAAGATTCTCATGACCTTTATGGGCATTACATCTTATAGGGAAGAGTTGAACCAATAGAGATAACCCTTAGGGGTATATATTTATATTTATTATAAACTTCTATATAGTTTCTTAGTTTTTAAATACATATGTTATTTGCATGCTTATAGGACTCCCAAGCATTTTTAAGCATGAAACACTAATGAATTGAGTTTTGAGGAGAGCCAATTATGTCACAAATTTTAAATATCCATTTGTCATATCAATGTGGTTACAATGAAGAATCGTGTAATCAAGGATATATTTTCAAGGAAAATCCCCCTGATGGCATGTTCTAATCTTTTTTCCCAATGAAGATTATTGTGATCAAGGAGACCCATTTTCAAGGGAAATCGCCTTCATGATGTGTTACAATTTATTTTTCTGAAGAATAATTCTTAATATACAAATAGTTGAGAGACTAATACCACCCTCATGCTTAGGCATTTTGCAAAAGTGATCACAGATGAAAGCAACCATTCATCTCCCCCAAACTTATCCTAGAATAAAAAATTGTCCAAACACTCTTAGGATATTGTCCAACATAAAAAATTCTCTCATCAAAAAATACCAACATGATGAATAATACACATGACCAACTTACAAATTTCAAAATTATGGTAAGCTCACAAACAAAGGGGAAATTATTATAATACCAATGTTATGGCTTTGACTAAAACACTTTGTTATAAGAAAACAACTATATCAATTCTTTTTTCACGAAAGATTGAATAAAGGAAAAAAGTAGGCCACCTACTTTTATAATCTTTTTTCCCAATGAAGATTATTGTGATCAAGGAGACCCATTTTCAAGGGAAATCTCCTTCATGATGTGTTACAATTTATTTTCCTAAAGAATCATTCTTAATATACAAATAGTTGAGAGAACAATACCACCCTCATGCTTTGTGATCACATATGAAAGCAACCATTCATCTCCCCCAAACTTATTCTAGAATAAAAAATTGTCCAAACACTCTTAGGATATTGTTCAACATAAAAAATTCTCTCATCAAAGAATACCAACATGATGAATAATACACATGACCAACTTGCAAATTTCAAAATTGTGGTAGGCTCACAAACAAAGGAAAAATTATTATAATACCAATGTTATGGCTTTGACTAAAACACTTTGTTATAAGAAAACAACTATATCAATTCTTTTTTCACGAAAGATTGAATAAAGGAAAAAAAGGTAGGCCACCTACTTTTACGTGACTCCTCCAACAAATATCAAGTTGGATTCCATATTTTATGGAAATAGATCTCATAAGAAAATATGGGTAGATATGATTTTTAATTTTAAAGTAATAGCATATTTATATCATATGGAAAAAAAACTAAGATATTAACATCAATTTAGCATAAAATCTTAATTTTTATAATTAATTAATTTAACAATAGGTATAATAAACAAATTGAAGTGTTCATCCGTGATTATAACCAAATTAATTATGATTGAATTTGAAATAATAATACATCATTTTTGTTGTAGAGAGAATGCAATTGAGATAAGATTTTGTAATTTCTTTTGTGATATTTAATTATGGATAATGGATAATAAATTATACCAAAATGTAGATTTATATGATACACTTAATAAAATGTTTTAAAAGCATTTAATTTTTATATTAATGATAATCACAAAATGGATGATATAAACTAGTAAAATTTTGCTTAAACTTAAACATCTAAACTAATATCCTAACATGGTTTTAAAAAAATGTGAAACTTAAAAAAATAGTTGATTGGTTTATAAAGATACTCTTTTATATATAGAAAAATGAATGCAATGAATTTAATTTGTTGACAATTCGCTTCTTGGACAACAAGAATGATATTATAGATGGATAATAAATTAAATCAAATACAAAGTTGTAATCTAAATAATATTGTGTTATAAAAGCATTTATTTTGCATATTGAAAATAATCACAAATACTTATAAATACTAATAGAAGTTCATTTAAACAACTATAAGTTTAAAGAAACTATTATTCTAAGAAGAAATACAAGACCAAAATCTTCCAGGGTTGCAATTTTCATGAACTAAAATGTAGAAGAACTTTGGGCATTTGATGCATGTGCATCATTCCTTGTTGCATTTGTATTGCTAAGCAAATTGGATATGCTTCGCCTTGACCTCCTAGAAGCAACTGTGTTTGTTTCCAAACCTTCTTTGAGGCTCTCCAACACCATTACCACATCTCTCATAGTTGGTCGATCATTAGGTGAATCATTTGAACAAAGCAAGCCAACTTGGAGCAAAGAAAATATGCATCTCCATACATTATTTCCTTCAAAATCATCTTCATCCACTTCACTAAAAAGACTGTGATCAATTACCTCCTTCACTCTATTTGGAAATGCTTGATCCACCCACTTGTGCAAGTTTAGGTCTCCAGAAAACATGTCACTAGTTGGTCGTTTCCTGGTAAGTATTTCCAGTAACAAAATTCCATAGCTGTAAATATCTCCTTTAATAGACACTGCCTCACCTAAACCATACTCTGCATTTAAGTAAACCTTCATCAAATTTTATTCAATTAAAACATATAAAATTGTTGATGAAATATTACTACTAAAATTAACATTTTAAAATTCCATACCTGGGGCAATGTAGCCCATGGATCCTTTCAAAGAAATTGTTGAAGTAAATGAATCGGTAGAAGCTGCATCAATTAATTTTGAAATACCAAAATCTGTTACATGGCCTGTCATGTCTTCATTCAAAAGCACATTGTTAGGTTTTAAATCACAATGC